>PVJX010011603.1:0-53000 GCA_004027295.1 Dolichotis patagonum | reverse complement strand
AATATTCTGTTCTTATATTGAATTTCTGGGATCTTGATTATTATGTGTCTGGGTGTAGCTCTGTTTGGGTTGTAGGTGGCTGGAGTTCTGTATGCTTCATACTTCTGCATATCATTTCTTTTTTCTATGCTTGGGAAATTTTCCTTAATAATTTCTGTGAATAGCCTTTGTAATTCCTCTGTTTTGACTCCTGCTTCTTCATTCACATACTTTATTCTTAAGTTATAGATCCTCTTGTCATCTTCCAGTCTTCGTTATCTTTACTGCCTGCTCCCTTGTTATTTTTAAGAGATCTTCCCTTTCATAACCCCACATTGCAAGCCTGTGTTCAATTTTTGATAGTCTATCTTTGGTTTCTTTCAAGCAGTTTTGCCAGCTTTCTATGGAGTCCTTAGTTTCCTGATAATCTCTTTGAATCTGCTTCATGAATTCTAGGTTTTTCCTAAATTCTTTATTAAATTTTTCTCTCCATTTTTGTTCCTCCATTCTTCTGTCTGTGTCTTCTTGAGAGGTGCCCAGCCCTTCTTTTATTAATCTACTTATCTCTTGTTTAATTTGAATTAATATTTCAGTTTTGGTCCCACTTACAAGGTCCTGAAGATATCTCTTTATGTCTGCTAACGCTGTGTTTGATGTTGCATTTTTGCTGCCCTCAATCTCTTTTGTATTTACCTCTCCTGAATCAATGTTCTCAGGGTTGGGGGCTGAGAGTTGTTTCTTATTTCTCCCTTTTGTCATGTTTTTGGTTCCTTCCATACAAGTGTACAGTGTAATTCCCAGAGCCTTTTCTTGTTGTTTAAGGCTCCTCTAGAGGGCGCAGGCTAGGAGCTTTAGCCCTCTTCAATAGGTTATCAGAGATTAGAGTTCACCCAGGGGCAGTGTGCGCTAGCTCCTCCCTTCCGGGCCAGTCGATCTTTGCAGGCCTTTACTGCGTCAGTGTGCACTGATCTCAGGGAAGTAATACTGTAGTGACTTACTGGGCCCCCGCCAGGGGCACAGCCTAGTCCAAGCAGATTCCACCAATCTGCTTGTCAAGGGGAGCAACCAGCTGAAGCCACTTCCTTATGGAGTTAGGGCTGTCCTGCCTAAATCCAACATGTCGTCCAGTCGGTTTCCCCTTTCCCGTGGTGGGGTCTTATTCCCATCACTCACCGCATGCTGATGCCAGTCCCTGAGAACTGCAGGAATACCTGACTTCCGCCTTCAGCGCGGCTGCGGTGGGAATTCACAGTGCCTCTGGGTGGGTCACGTGCAGGGCTCGTCCGGGCGAGCTGCACTCAGGGCTGTTCAGCTCTTCGCTCCGGCAGCTCAAGCCAGTCGCTTTGGTGTGGATCGCTTGTTCAGGTCGGGCAGGGATTCAGGCGGCTCGAGGAGGGCGCCATGCTCGCTGATCTTATCTTCACTAATAGTAGCCTAGGACCTCATATTCGAGCGGTTTTTTGCACTTTAGTTTCTTCCTGGGTTGTGAGAGTCCATCTCTCTCTGTTTGGGTCTCTCTAGGATGTTTTATTCTGTCATTTGAGCTGTCTCTCTCAGAGAGGGTCTCTCTCCTGCTACCTACCAGTCCGCCATCTTGTCTTCTGCCTCTGTTGTCATATAATTTAAAGATGCCTATATTCTATATACTCCAAAGATGGTAATTGTCTTCAATAAATAAAAGTCTTCTTTTTCGTGCAGTGTATTGATTTTATCACGGTAAATTACCTTATCAAGGCTCTAAAATCTAGTCTTTTGATTGTTCTGTGTAGTCATGTCACCTGAATTGCAGATTACCCAAAATTTGATTCCTGCCTTTCAATGAACATGAATTCATTTATTGTTTATCTCAGTTACCAAAAGCCTAAACAAAATTCATTAAAATATTGTATGTACGTACTTAAACTTTCAGTCACTTTTCTCAAACAGCCATTTCAATTTTAGTTTAACTGGGCAAGTCATAAAATATATGTGACCTCAGTCACAGGGTATGAGCTCTAAATTGTTTTCTTCCAGTGAGATGCTGTGATTCATTATTTTATTTCAAGTTAATGCTCTGCCTTTGGTAGGGTAAAGGTGAATTGATGAAAAGGTAAAGGTTACTGATCATCAGAGCTAAAGGAATTGTTTGGAAGAAATTTTCATGTAACATTATTACAGATTAAATTACCCTAATGTGCCAAATCTGATGGTTTCTGATGTTCTTTTAATCCCTTGTAAAAGACATCAGCAGTAAGCTATCTGTAGGTTTGTATGGATTTTGTGAGATTTAACCTCAGAATAATTAAGATTATGAGCATTCACACAGTTGTCATCCAAAAAATGATTGTCAAAGTTAACTTACATGAATTAGGCTGCATTGATTCTCTTGGTAAATTATGAACTGTTTCTAAATACAAGTTTAAAAAAATAGATTGTCCAGGAAGAACTATGCATACCCAAAGACTTTTATGCAAATATTTATGCAGCATTATTTCCCATAGCTGAAAACTGGGAAAAATCAAATGTCTGTCAGCTGGTGAGTGGAACAACCAAATGTGGTGCATTCATGCAGTGGAATACTACTCGGTAAACCAGAACAAACTACTCACACGTGCTTCAGCCTGGGTGACTCTCAAAAACATCACGTTACATGAAGGAGATTAGACACAAAAGACTACACACTGTGTGGTCCCATTTAAAATTGGAATTCTGGAGAAGGCAAAACCATAGGAACAGGAAGCACATCCATTGCTGCCAGGGCCGAGGATGAGAGGGAAGAATTAATTATAAAGGAGCATGGAGTATTTTTTCTTGAGGATGTTGGAAATGTTCTATATGATTATTCCAGTGATAATCACATGAATATGTACATTTGTCAAAATGTATCAAATTATACGCTTAAATTTGGTGACAGCTATTATATATAAATTATCCCTAAAGTAAAAACAAGCAAACAAACAAGGAAGCATCTTGAATGTTTTACAAAGTGACCACTTCACTTGGGAAAATAGCCCTTTTTAAACTTTGAATGTGGAAAGTCTGTCGTTAAAATATACTAACAGCATTTATTTTTACAGTTTACCTATACAAAATATTGGCCTTCAAAATGTGTTTGCCTTGAAAACAGCGAAAGATCCACATGGCTTTAAAATCTCATTGCACCTCTGCTTTCTCTTCTCTTCCTGACCTAGAAAAACTAATTGAGGGACTCAAATCTCCTGATACTTCTCTTCTGCTCCCTGACCTCTTGCCTATGACAGACCCTTTTGGTAGCACTTCCGATGCTGTGATTGGTAATGTCATTTTTGTTTCTTTGTCATGCATGATAAGTAGGTGTACTTTAGATTGATAAACACCTGGTTTACAGATTTCAAGTGAACAGAATTGGAAAGGAGTGGAAGTACTGGGAAGCCTCCTACTATTGGAGCTATGCCTTATGCAAGCCCTGAATCCAGCACTATTTAACTTCCTAATTAAATGCTTTTCTTTGCTTTCTGTGGGCACAACAGTGTAATTTTTGTCTTTTGGTTATCCCATGATTTCGAATGAGGTGGAAAAATTCACGTTTAGTGACAAAATCTTCATTTAAAAAGTTGGTTGATAGGCAGGCATGGTGGCACATACCCGCAGTCCCACCACCCTGGGAGTGTGAGGCAGCAGAGTTAGTTGCAGGTTTGAGCCCAGCCTGGACGAGTTGCTGATGCCCAACAACAAGACAGGCAAACCTTACAAAACATCCAAGGCCTCTGTACTCCAGGAGGGTCTAATGATTTTGGACAAAAAGTCCTACAACTCAGAAATGCCAGGACCCTCCAGAAAGACCACCAAGTGAAAGACATCACGTGGTACAGAATCCTTCCCAGCTGCATCATGAGCTGGAGTTTGGGATGGAGCAGAGGCTTTTGCATTAGATTGGCGGATGGATTAGAAGATCTTTACCCTCAAATTTATTCCTTAGGAAAATCACCCAATCTCTTCTGATAATGGAGAGTTGCTGTTTGATGGTGGCTTGCATTCCACAGGTACCTGTAAGAACTGATTTCTGAATTGGCCAGGGCGGTTAACCTTGCCTATGCACACCCAAGCAGAGAAACCCAGACACTCAAAGCAGCACAAATAAGAGCACTTAACTGTGCTTTCTACCTATCCTGTGGCTGGCATTTTAGAAACCTATATAGAAAGCCTGCACAGAATTTTCTGAAGGACCTTTTGATGTCTCTTCCTTACCCTTTCCTCTCCTTTCTTAATGCCTGTTGTAAAAGAAAAAGCTGATGTTGCTGTTGAGAGTCTCATACCAGGACTGGAACCCCCAGTTGCTCAGCGCCTCCCATCTCAGACGGAGTCTGTGACCTCGAACCGCACAGGTCAGTCAGGTGTCTGTGTCGCTAAAGGGACTGGTCACTGTGATCAGAGCCAGTTTTTCCACCTGTGGCACATGATGTTCTGCAGTCATCTTAGCTCCTCCTAGAGTGGATGCTCGAAATTCTTACAGCCCCAGTTTTTAGATGCTAAGGCTACATTTGTTTCCTTTGAATATTTTTTGGAGCCGTGTTCTTTTTAGAGTGACTCTGGCCCTGCCCTCCTTAGAGAACTTCTTTGTTCAGGATTTTCACTGGTGGAAGATTCCTCCTTAATGAAGCACCCTGCTGAGCTGTGAGGCTGCTTTGACTCCTCCAGGTTGCTGAGCAGGCTTTTTGCCTGGGGAGCTCATCTGCAGTGTTGACATTCTTTCCCCAACACAATACTTTAATCAGTTAGAGGTGATTTGCCCTTAAACTGTAGGCAAAGCTGAAGTCTTCCCTTGATCCAATGTTGTCTTCACCTTAATTTCAAAATTCAATCTTAGGATTCCTTAACTGTCCATCAAAATCGATTTAATAGCCTTCATTTTTATTGAGTCCATAATTACCTTAATAAAAGTGTCTGCTTATCTGATTTGGAATAGAAATAGAGGTCCAAGAAATGTGAATGTAAATTCATCAAAGCGAAAAAATATCCTTCAAAAGACAGTATGGTTCCTTTTCCTCATCCTCAGTTGGATGTTTTCTCCTAGAAAATCTAGAAAGCAATCCCTGCTTAAAACTTGGCCTCTGAATATTGCCTCCCTGCTCTAATTGAAATATTATGTGTTCAAAGGAGAGGTTCAAATTTAATAAGTGATAGAAAGAGGTATATTTAATGAAAATCTGGTAGGTTTCTAGAAGATACTATTTAATCTCTTCATATTCTACCAGCAGCAACCCTCCTAAATCAATTTCAATACCTTATCATACAGTAACTTTCTTACTGAGTGTTTTGGGAAAGTTTAAGTGCAACTCTCTAATTGCAAATTCCTTTTTCTCAACTTGCATTTGCTAAGAACTGAGTTGTTAAAGTTTTACTGCCATACAAATCCCAGACTTGTTCAAGAATTAACTTCTGAGTTTAAAATTCTCTATATTTGTACTTTAATGTTAAGAGGAATATAGAAAAATGTGAATGAAAACCCAGAGAGCTTAACATGTTTTTTCTGTTTTTTTTTCCTTCTGCCTTTATATATATATAAATAACCTGTATATGCAATAATTTGAAAGCTAAGATCTAATCTCTTGATGTTGTTGTATGTGCCATTTAATTCCATCATTGACCTGGGATGCTGTTAACTGGACTCAGATTCTCTCACTGGGGAAGATTCCCTGCTTGACTGCTCTCTGCTTTCTAACCCTACTGCTGACCTTCTGGAAGAGTTTGTCCCCCTAGCAATCTCTGCTCCAGCCCATAAAGGTAAATTTTGCATCAGGCCTATATGTGTCCCTGGAGAAGAACAGCTGGATAGCTCCTGAAAGTTTCTCTTACCCAGTCTTTTTTAGTAGCGTTTTAACTAACTGCTTATATGGAAAATTTGAGTTTGTACTTTTAGCCACTGTGTTCTAATACTGCTCAAAATATTTAATAAGCCTTACACAACAAATTGGTGAAGGTACCCCTTTCTGCAAAAATGGCGGTACAGCTGTTCCGTGTTACTTTTGAGAGCCATGTGCCTTCACAATCAGCCAAGTAGATAGTTGACTACAGAAAGTATTAGTAAGTCTGTGCTCTGAACTTGTGAAAGTTTTGAATTTTACTTCATCTTTAAATCATGATTAGTAACTGAGTTTCTCTTTCTAATCTAGTAACTGGATTTCACTTCTTAGTCTTAGATTAATATTGGTTTGAAATTCTTTTTATTTATTTTAAAGGGAATAAAACAAAACAATAAAATGGAACAATACAAAACAGTGAGAACAATATTGAATTTCAAAACAAGACAGAAGGAAATTACCCACAGTTGCTGTATTGCATATTGTTATCCTCTAAATAGATGCTTAGACTACCTGTTTCAGGCCTGTAAAGTCAATTAACCAATACAGGCATTAAGATTTTTTTTTTTAACTTCAATCGCTGTTATCTCAGCCTGTGTTCCTCCGAATCAACCAGTTGCTTACAAGGGAGTGGGGAGGTGCGCTCTTCTTGTCTCCTGGCCCACCTACTGGCTGCATCACAGGAGGGTGGGTTGGCGTCTTGGTTCTCCTCCTGGCCCATGACTGCGGCTGGCTCTGGTTTGAAATTCTGTTGGACAAAGATAACTTTAATTGAGTTATGTCAGTAAGAATTTTGTGGCAGTGATAGGCACAGTGCCTGGCCTCTTGTGTGCACAGGCATTTATTAAACTTATTTCTGTGCTTGGACAGTCAAAGTCCTCTTCTGGAAGGAGAAAATGTATAGAAATGAAAAAACTGAAGCCATTTTTGAAGGAAATTCAAGGAGACTTCCCAGAGATCACTAAGAGTAATTAAGTCATGGTTTCTAGTGGTAATAGCTCAGTTTTTTTTTAACCTCTGATAGCATTAAAATAATTGTTTTTAAATAGATTATTTAAATGAAGTAATCTAGACAATTATATCTGGTAGTAGTATGTCAGCAGCAATGTGTAATTAGACAGAATCCTCACTTGCAAACTAGGTGTTCAGTTAGCCCTTGCTGGTAGGATAACTTTAATTAGAATGGAGAAAATAGTGTAATAATCTTCTGCTGGAGGACCAGCAGAAGACTATTATGCTATGTTCTTGTGTCCCAACATTCCCTGAGGCCTCTTAAGTTGTTAGGAAGTCTTTTTTTCCATTTATAGAATAATGATTCCTTTCCATAAGTATCTTGCTTTCCTTGTGTATGATGCTAGTTTTGAGGGTTTTTGCTGTTGTGGTTGTTTTAGCTGGGAATTGAACCCAGGGACTCCTGCACACCAAGCACACACTTCATTGAGCTATACCCCCTGCCCTTTTGGTGGTACTTATTAAAGAACTATTAGTTCTCCTCCTTTGTCTCACCCTGCTTTTGAGTAGGCTTCTGTTCACTCAGTAAGGAAGACAAATAACTAATTCTTTGTCAATTAATGACATCAAAGAGATACTTTACAATAACTACAGATAATGGTCATGTAAAGAGTAGACAGAATTCTTTCAATAATCCTTCCTAATTATTTATGAAAGTCTTAAAATGCCTTAATGTAAGGCATTTTTTCTATATCTCTATATTTTCCAGTTTTGCTGTTTTATTTCAACTCAGAAAAATAAGTAGTTTCACCTTTAAGAAGATTAGAGATTGTATTCAATTGGGAACTTTGTGCTTCTTTCCTGTTTTCTTATTTGCTAATCTCTGCCTCTGTTTCTGCTTGTGTGTGCATTCTGTATAAAGCTGCAGAAGATAGTAATCTCATCTCAGGTTTTGATGTCCCTGAGGGCTCGGAAAAGGTGACAGAAGATGAGTTTGACCCCATTCCTGTATTGATAACCAAAAACCCACAAGGTAAGAAAGAAGTCGGGGGGAAAAAAGAAGAGTTTGATAGATATCAGCTCTATCAAATAGTAATATTCCTAATCTGCAAGGTGAAGTAAGTGGGGGGAATTTAACATTTAATGAAGAATGTTGGGGACAGTGTCAGTCCAGGCTAGCCAGGCATAGCTAGAGATATAGATGCTGGTATAGTTACCTTAAAGCCTGCTGCTGGTGTTTATTTAGAAAGAAATATTTAGTAGTTTGGCTAAAAGATGGTGTTTAAAAAGTATCAAGCCAAAAATAAAGTGATCTACAGTCTAAAAACCCAAAAATATATATATCAAAAGCATTTGACATATATTTAATCATGATTGGACCAACCTGTGAGATGAAGTGGTGCCTTGGTATTAGCCACATCTTTTAGGCATTGATAAAACATCTTTTTTCCTCTCTGAAAAGTTAAAATCATTTGAATATACCACAAAACAATAAATTCCCAAAGAATCACTTATTAAAAGTATGTTCTTATTGCAGAGTCTTACTAATTTCTCTTCAAAGCAAAAAAGTTACTATACGTGGGAGATGGCTTGATGTTAACAAGAAGCTAGTGCACACCTAGCAGTTCTCAGGCAAAGTATGCGTTGGTTTGAAAACAGCATAATCAAAAAAAAAAAAAAAATCAACATTTTTGTAAGATGTCCTGCCTATACTGTGGTGTGTGCAGAGTGCCTGAACTTTTCTGGTGGGAGGTGGCGTGTAGCTAGTTTACATATTTAAAAATTAACACATACAAGATTGCAAATGTAAAATGTTGCTTCTCTAGGTTTCTTCCCCCCCCCCTTCCTCTTCTTTTTCTCCTTTGCTTGCTCTGCACATCAAAACCTTAATGCTGTGTTTTGTACTGAATTCCTATCTCTCCACTTCCAGGTGGGCACTCTAGAAACAGCAGTGGGAGCTCTGAGTCCAGTCTTCCCAACCTAGCCAGGTCTTTGCTGCTGGTGGATCAGCTCATAGACCTGTAGCGGTGACCCAGTAGCAGATGCAGTTCTGTAACCTTCATACCGTAATACACATTTTCATTACGGAATTCTGAGAAAAAAGATTTTTTTTAAAAAAAATCTGCAAATAAGGGGCCCTCTAGCCCTTTTCTCCTACCCCTTGCCTTCTCCTATAGAAATGATAAGGAAAGAAAAAAATCACTTTGGCCCTCCAGATATATTCCTTGGCCAGTTCCTCCGTGTTAGTTTGCTGTGTTTTCTCATTACCCTTCTTCAGTAGCATTATCTTGAATCAAGCACTAGATGCCATGAGCTTCATGTCTGCTAGAACTGACTCCACCAAAAGCTTAACTGTAATTGAACCTAGTGAACTGACACCTTTGTCTCATTCTTGCTAGGAATGGCCTCTCAAATCAATCCTCCCAGCCTCTGTCTCCTTGGTCAGATGCTGATGAATGTATTTCCCTGTTTTTGCTTTTTATCCTGATGCATTATCCAGAAGACAAGCCTACTTCTGCTTGTTTTAACTCCAGGCAGTATCCTGGAGATAGGTATGGGGTTTCAGAGAGGGTAAAACTGACAGTATGTATTTGAGAAGAGAAATTGAATCCAGCTCTAGCCAACCAACTTTGACCTTGTTTGACCATAGACTTAGCCAAGGGATTTACACCCCATGCAACCTGCCCAGCATTCGTCCAGCTTTCTGGCTTCCATTGAATCGTGATTTCTCAGATCTGGAGACGTGACTGCAAGTACTTGAGATCCTTGGATAAAATGTATATGTTATATAAATCCCAAGTATTGCCATTCCTTTTCATGTTACCTGGCCCAAGCCGGGCTCTTGGAATTAGACCAAAATATGACAGTGGTGGTAATATGGTACCTTTTAATAGAAGACTTTTCACTGGGGGGTGGCTGGGGGAGGGGAAGGAATTGTAGCAGAAACAGATGTATTTTTCTTGTGATTTTTATTTTGAATCAAATATTGTAAATTGTGTATAAATGAAGACACTGAATAGTTCTGTTTCCACTTGGAGTTTCAAGTCTGATACCAGTCTGTACAGGGTTTTGATCTCTTTCCCTTGTATAACCACGCAGCTATCCTACAGTGTAAAATACGGAATTATTTTGAGTAGATTGTGTCTTGATATAAGCTCTCAGCAAGTCCTCTGTCTTTGTAGAATAAGCATGTTGTTTATTTCCAGATAATCACAAAAAGTATGCTGAAAAGCCAGACACGAATTGACTGCGGCTGCTTACTTTTTTGTCTCTCTGATGTTTAAGTTGAAGGCTGCAGTCAATAGAATGTGTTCAGCTGGTTTTCCTTGGCTTCCTAGATTTTACAAAGCCAAACAAAGCATAGTTCTTCACTAACCTTAGATTATTGTTCATAAAGTAAATAAAGATCCCTGCACTGACATGACAACATGCCTCATGGTCACCCTCTGTGTATGTACTTATCAAAGTGTATTTTATTTCTTTACCTGGAAAGCACTTTTATAAAATCATCCTTTTGAGAAAGAAGTGGGCACAGAGAACCCCTTTGTTCTCTTCCTTGAGTGCCATTGTCTGTGATCAAAAGGGGAAGTCTTAGTTGATCGGGTTTGTACAAATAAAATTCCAAGTCCATTTGCTTGTTTTTTATCTAGTACTTTTGTTTTTTCTTCTTCCTCACGTTTGCACTTTAAGGGTGGGAAAAAAAGAAAGTTTGACAGCAAAAAGATCCTGCAAACGCTGTAGTGTGAGAGCAGCCCGTGTAAGGCACTGGAGGAAGAGTCTGAATCTGTCAGTCTTCCTTCTGACTTTCAGTACTTCCTGTGCTCTCTAAGACTTGATGAGTAAAGACCTCTGCTAGAACAGTTCATTCCCAAAACGGAGAGAGGCACAAGCTTCCCTTCCTGCTGAGGAGAGAAAAGATGTCCATGAAAAGCTCTGTGTGATTGGGTAGCAGTGGGAATAGGATTTGGTTCTCTTTATGGACAGGAAAATTGCTGCAGATCAGAGCTGTATTCTCTTTCCTAGACATAGAATGTATAAACAAATGAAAGAAATGTTTATTTTTAAATAAGGATGTCTTAGTTCAATGTTTTTATATTTGATTTTTCTTCATACATTATAATGTTAGAAATATAATAAAATATCTAGTTTCTTAATTTAGTTAAAACCATGAAGAGTACAGTTTAGAAATTAGGTGTCTAAATTGTTCCTTTCATGTATTATCTATAATTACATTGAAGGGCTGGGGATTTAGCTCAGCGGCATAAGTGTCTGCCTTACAAGCGCGTGGTCGTGAGCTCAATCCCCGGTACCGATTAAAAAAAGTAAATTATAATTACATTGAGATATATTACTTAGTCATTTAGCTCAGTAAAGCTTACTGGAGACGGTTAATGAACCAACTAGGAGCAAAGACAATGGTAGAAACCTGATGAAGATAATGACAGGAAAATGTCTCAGGCTTATTCTTAATAGTACAGCATCAGGTTAGGAGTATAGCTCAGTAGCACAGCACCTGCCTGGCAAGCACAAGGTCCTAAGTTCAATTTCCAGTACCCCCCCAAAAAAATACGTTAGAGGCCAGGGATATATATAGCTCAGTGGTACAGCCCCTGCCTGGTAGTCATGAGGTTATGAATTCAATCTTTGGTACAAAAATAATTGATTAATTTTTTAAAAATTCACTATAAAGCCAGGCATGGTGGCACATGCCTATAATCCCAGCACGTGGGAGGCTGAGACAGGAGGATCTTTGCAAGTTCGAGATCAGCCTGGGCTACAATGTGAGCTCAGGGCCAGCCTAAACTGCAGAGCAAGACCCTGTCACAAAAAGACCAAAAAAAAAAAAAAAAAAAAAATGGAGTATAGTCTCTAGAATAGAACTATTTTTCTGTTGAGAAATACATGTGAGTGATTTGGTAAACAGGGCTTTCCTTACTTTATAGCCATCACCCCCAGCTAAAAAGACTTTATTGGATATGCGTGATAGTAAGTGGTAGATCCATTGACTGAACTACAAGAGGGACCCTCAGAGACCATCTGCTTGTCTGAGCCCTCCATTTTACAGGTGCAGCACCTGAGCTAGATTAAATCAGGGCGATGAAAGAGGAAACCTGGGCACCCGGGATCCGATCCTGACCCTTGCCAGACACTGGCCGGGTGACTTCAGCAGGCACTTCCCCTCTGAGAGCTGCTGTTACTTGTACAACAGAGGGTGTGGACTGGATGGCCTTTAAAGTTACAGAAGCTTAGTCCTCAATTGATGTCATTATGTTTAGAGGAACTATGAAGGATTTACATAATCCTGATGTTCTTCAGGTGTCTTCTATACTCCTGCTATTACTATAGCAGCATTTGTGTGTTAGTGAATAACAGGCATCTTTCTAACCTGGTTGGGCTTTCTTAGTTATCAGAATAGAAGCCAAAATCATCACAGAGTTTTGGATTACAAATTTTCCTTTTTTCCCCTTTTTTAATGTTATACATGCATGCACAGACACACACACCTACCTAACTATTCCAATAAAACAGTATCAGAAGTTTCTTTTAAAGTGTATGATCAAAAAAAAGTATGATTAGGGATCTACAATTAAATATGAGCAAGTACGATATGCATGTATTTTTTATTTGCTTTTATCTCAACTGTGTGAGAGTAGTAACTATACCAGAAAACATGACTGTCTGCCTCACAGTATTTGAATAATGAGATCACCAAATTCAAATCCGTTTTGTTTTTGGGGGGTTTTTTTGTTGTTGCTGTTTTGAGACAGGGTTTCACTATGCAGTTTAGGCTGGCCTCGAACTCACTTTGTACCCCAGGCTGGCCTCAAACTCACAGTGATCCTCCTGCCTCAGCCTCCCAAGTGCTGGGATTACAGGTGTGTAATTATGCTCACCTGACACAAGTCCCAGTGTTTTTAAGAAAACACTCCTCACAGTAGATAAAGTTTGAATGTGCACTTCATTGTAATTATTTCTTTAGCAGACATATCAAAATGTTGATGTCAAGTTGAATGTTGTTCCATTCAACTGGTTTTACTTTGAAAGTTAATACTTATCCTAATAATACTGCTGTCATTGAAGTTTTTTTGACACTCCTGTTTTTAGAAATAACATCAAAGAAGGTAGTAAGGTATAAGAAAATCAGTTGCATTATCTAATCAGTATTGCTTTCAGTGTCTGAAATATATTCTCTTTCTTGATCCACGTATTTCACCACTCCTGTTTCTGAGTAACATTTAGCTGTTTCCAAAAAACAGAATCACCCCTGTTAGATGGAGAGTGGTTGTTATGGACAGTGGTAAAAAGAGAAGGACCTACAGAAAATTCTCTGAGGGGACTTTATAATAAAAGTGAACATGATTAGTCTTAATTTCTTTAATATTCTGAATAAGGAAATTTCAGTGACTGCCCAGTCTTTAGTATGCACTAGAAAATAAAAAAATAGGTTTTTTCCCTCCTCAATACCTCTGAAACAGGGTATCATTTTGTTCAGTGTCATTTGATGTTGTACTTGGCTCTTTCTGATCAGGATTATAGAATTTGGATTGCCAATAACTGGAGGAAAACAAACTCTAAAGAAGAGTTTTTTTCCTGTTTTTTTTCAAGACATAGTATTTTTGTTTTGTTTTTAATGCTGTTTTCCTGCTCTTCTGATAGTTGGTCATTTTGGTTCAAACCAATACAACCTTCCCCAAGGTCAGGAATACTAGTTCTGTCTTCAGCAGTGCTATGGGAACGAGGGGGCCATGGAAGCAAAAACCCAAAGGGATCTGCATTCACCTCAACAAATGAATGCCTTGCATACCTTAGGCTAAAGTAGAGTCTCCTATGAACTGTTTACTTTACTTTTTATTTCTCTCTTTTCTCTTCATTCCTTCTTTCATTTTTATTTCTCTCTTTTCTCTTCATTCCTTCTTTCGTTCATCTCTGTGAGTTCCTAACCTTCTCAGTCTGTAAGGTTATCAGGGGCTTGTAGCTACTAACTTTGGGTTTGAGGATTTAAAAAATGACAGCATTATCCAGGATACTGGATTAGGCATGTAAGAGGCTACCCAACAGAATACAAAAACTACTGCCACATAGATAATTTAGAACGAAATCTTTACTAAAATACTCCAAATACTGCAAAACTATCTTCTATTCCTCTCTAGAGAGTGATTTTACCAATAAAAACTAACCTTTTTCTTTCTACACTGGTAATGCTCCTCAAGTTAGAGAGATTGGGTCTCTTGAAGTGGAATGAGGCTGGGATGGCCTCCTCTTCAAATAATCTGTAACGAGATTCTATTTTGTTTCTCTAGGGAGTGCTTTCACTAAGGTGGGAAAGGGAGGCTCCATGGGTAATGCTAACCTATGCAAATTTACCAAGTGGTGGTAGTTGCTAAAATGGAAGACACTTTTTGGTTCTCATTCTGATGCAGTGTCCTGAATTTACTCTTTTCCTGTGAGTATTCTACTCTACCCTATTGCACACCCCATTGTCATGTGAATGTATGTTTACCATAGGTCTTTAACCTGTCCTTCCCAAGAAGACAAAGCAAACAGATGTACATGAAGCTATCTTATGCAGTAAAAATGTGAAATTCGAGCATTGCTTTGCAAGTATTGTATAAATAACAAGTCTGTAAACAAATTTCTTATGTAAACATACAGGGGAATAAAGACTTTTATCTGTTCAAATGAGAGCATGATGTTTAGAGATGCAAATAATTCAAAATAGCTGCTGTTGTCCTGAGCTGAAAACCTACTTTTGCTGAAAGAATTTAATCTTACTATTGAATGACAATAAATACTAATGCACAAGAAAAATGTGGACACATGTGAGAGATACACCAAAGACATTTGAGTCATAGCCACACTGGAGAATAAAACTTCTCATGTCATGCAGAACAAAACACCTGTGAGCCTGCATTTGCTTGGATCAGCCTGGGGTTATAAATTGCAGCGCAGATTTGCAGCTGCTATTCTCTAGTTTGATCTTAATATACTCAGGCCTATTTAAGTGAACATTTTAGGTTCAGAGGAACAACTTTAGGCCCAATAAGAAATTGCTCTCATTTAATTGCCTTAAAGGCTTGGGAGGCATAGTATCCATAGCCACTGATGGCCCAGATCTAGTTATGAGTTTTACTGTAGCTACCCAACATATGGTAGAACCAAATGCTTACATTTATTTTCAAAGTCAATAAGCCATGAAAATCATTGGGTTAGTGTACGTCCCTTAATTCATTGATTTGGTTCTAAGACTGAATTTCAGCTTATGCTGCATTTGAAGTTCCTGCGAAGGGCTGTTTTGCTTCTTGTATTCAGTAACTACATGAAAAAGTTTCTTAATATTCCATATCTTTAAGTTTTTGGCAAGAATTATGTCTGTGCTGTTCCCTTTAACTCTTATTTCAGTTCATGGGATGAAGAAAAAAATTAAGGAACATTCTGCCTGAAATTTAAGTCTTTGAATTTTAATTCTGTAGATCATTCTGGTGACCCTTACTTTGTCAGTCAGATAACATTTCCAGAGTCAGCCCATCCAAAATCATCCAGCACTTATTTTTGGTTGCTTTGGAAGTCAACAGGGACTAGTGAGGCCAGTTATCAAGTCATTAGGCATTTTGGGGGGCTTCTTTGCTATTCCCTGAAGCACATGAGTTCTTATTGAAATCTATGTAACTTGGAGCCTAAAAATAGACAAAAATGGAGTTGTCACTAAAGGAAGTATCAAAAAGTGTGCTTTAACCTGGCACATAGTCCTACAAGGCAAGGGAAAAAAACGTGTTTTGGCTTCTTAGTTTGATGTGCTAAGTCAAAAATAAAAAGAGCCATGACCCAGTTTGAGAGAATTACAACAAAATGCCTAACTTAGGCTCTGTACTAAGTAAGATCCTTGTATAGACTATGAGGCCAGACTCTGACCCCAAGACCCTGACAACAGGCCTGAGTTCTGTGGTCACAAATTATCTGCTATGCATGTGATTGGTCACCAGAAGAACCAGTCCAAGACTTGAGGTTAAATTGATATAAACCCTTCATTGCTATTAGGCAGTTACATCAAATAGGTTTTCTTGTTAGTACAAGGCTATCTTCATATGCAGTGACTCTTCACCATAAAAACACATTTTTCCCAAAACACATTCACATATTACAAAAAAGACCTTTAACAGCTAACAAGACTTCATGTCTACCTTCTGTTTACAGTTATTTGAAATCTCTTTTATCTACCTTGTTTCTTCTGCAAACACCCCCAGAATTCCCAAAGGGAATGTAGATGTCTGGGCTTCTCCATATTTTCTGGCATTTCTTTGGCCTTTGGAGTGGCAGGCCTGGAAAGTGCACAAGCAGTTATAGTGTGTGCTCTCTGCATCAGTCACTTGCAACTCCCAAAAGACTGGAAAGGTTCAGAGACTTGGGCATCATAAGGAAGATCCACTAAATGTACTTTTCCAGTCTTAAAAGGCAGATTGATACTGGAAGAGTGAAAAGAAATAACTCTAGTCCTTGTTTTGAAGGTCAGGAGACTAGTTTTCCCTTCAAGCTCGACATTATAGTTTGGGCTTTTTTGGTGTGTGTGTGTGCATGTGAACATTTGAAAGTTGTTATTAAATATGATTTATCCCATTATTTACCATGAAGGTTATAGACTGTGTTCTGAGTTGAAGGGTTTTCCAAATGGTTTTTGACCAGTCCTCTTTTTAACAGAAATAGTCTTGATGGGTTAGGCATGTTCTTCCAGTCTGACTCTGGATATGGAATACTCCTAGGCCCAAACACCTGGGGACTTCACAGTTCTCAAAGTGGAATCTAGCGCTGCAGGCAACCAAAGCACTTCTGAGTCATTTAGTCAAGCCAATGACTTGAAATCGTGTGGGTCATTAATCAACATGAATACTACTTTGAGTACAGTTAGGTTTTGTTTTGTTTGGGTTTTGGAGTTTTGGAAATTTAAATTGAGTTCAAGCCAGTTTTTTTTTTTGGTAGTCTCTGTACACAAGTTTGTTGGACTGAATTCAATTTAAGTTTCAAAAAAAAAAAAATACTGACTAGTTAAAACAGTGTTCATTTTGATTCTCGATCCACATGATTGCCAGAGTTAGTCACTGGCTTGACTGAATTTTCCATTTATTTTTTCCTAAAAGATACTTTGCTCTCCCATATCAACTTTCAGGATAGTTTTGGAAGATGACAGATTGTGCCTTAATTTTGGCAATGGAAAGTTTGTCTAGCTGTTGATACACAAGAAAGTAATATAAGGCACTTTAGTGGCCTCTTATACTTGAAGACTGGTGAATTTTATTTTGGAAAAATTGTTTTCCTCCTTTCATTTGAATTGCACTCAGAAATAATCATCTGGGTACCACCAAGATAGATCTGATATCAGTATGCTTGCCTGAGAAATTAGGATGTGTCTTTCCACATATATTCCTGGGGAGAAGATGTTCTTGTTTCCTGTAAGCTGACTGGTGCTTTTGCATCACTATGTAACTGTACATATTAAAGTTGTAATGCAAGGAGAAATTTATTCTCTTTAAAATCACATTTAAAAAATGTTCTTCAGAAAGCCATTTTGCACCAATCTAGAATTTAACTTAAAATTTGAATTTGGAGCTCACTGAATGCACTCGAACTATTAGAAAGAGAAATTAAAATGGGTGAAAAAATTGCTTAGCTCTGAAGACAATATTTAAAGTCAGAACTGTTTTTAAAAACTCTGCTAAAAAATTACAGGATTCAGAGAAACAGTATTTTTATACCTTATCTTATAAAATGTTTAGACCTCTCTTTGCATTCTCTTTACAGTGTAATATCTAAGTAACTGGTTTCCCAATAAACTGATTTTTATGCCTTTTTGCTGTGTTCTGTGTGCTTAATTCAAGCAGAAACTTTAGCAGGGGATAATTTTTAGTAGAAATTGCTGCAAGCTGTTCACATAGAAGGGGTGAGGGCCACTGTGGGAGGGGATGACGGAATTCCACCTATACAGATGTTTTGAGTCATCTGTGGCTCTAAATCATTGTATCCAATATTCTAATCCTGATGGGTTGGGAAACTCCACTGATACCTCTTTATTGAGCCCATGATGAAATGATACCTTTACCCCCCAACCACCCCTTGTCTGGATTCTTCTTGCTTAGTTACATATGCCTTTTTCCTGCCCTCTTGCTAACATGTGCCCAATGACATACTTCTAACCTGCTAATATTTCTTGGAAGGTAAGCTCTCTTGCATTCTGATAATTGTCTATTTGATTTTAAAAGCCAGAGCACTCTGAGGCACCTCTACCTCAAGAGCCATAGACTGGTATATTGGAGTTTGCTGA
The DNA here is from genome assembly GCA_004027295.1 of Dolichotis patagonum. NCBI lineage: Eukaryota > Metazoa > Chordata > Mammalia > Rodentia > Caviidae > Dolichotis > Dolichotis patagonum. The sequence continues at coordinate 34,940 of PVJX010011603.1, read as the reverse complement.
TACTTCTGTAATTACCTATGCATTTTACTTCTGCTTAAAGATCTTAACGATGGATTCATTTAAGCAGAAGAGATCTTTGCTGACTTAGAAGACTGAAAACAAAATTCCAGGGCAACTCCAACTGAAGGTGACTTTATTTAGTGTGATTTTGATTCCATATCCTTCCCTTAGAAAGTACCTTCAGTATTTGTATATGTGCACTCCGGTGCTCTTTGAGTAGAGCTTGTGATATAAATTATTAAGCAAACTTGGATTTACTGAGCCGCCATGCTCTGCTTCTTTACAAAGTGTCTGTCCCTCTGCAGGTGGAGCAGGTGGCCATAGGCCAGATACTGAATTGAGTTCATTCCCAGACAAAGTTTCTGCATAATCCAGAACTGTCATGGTTTTGTGGCGATGAATGACTGGGGTTTTTTAATTCCATTATGAGCCAGTGCCAGGTAGAGCAGGTGTCCGTGCCTGGCCCCTTGAGTAGGAGCATTGTGTAGTAATGCTGAATGTCTGTGTGCCTAACATCTTCATCTCCTTTCCTGCACATTGTGCCTTTCATGTTCCAAAATGTGAGATAGTGGTTGGTTGTGTTGCAGTTTGTGTGCAGTTTCCTTTGCCTGACTTTTGTTTTTCTATTTGTTCCTTTTCCATTTTCAACATCTATTATTTGGCCCCACGTTGTTTCTGCCGCGGGTTGACCATTAAATGTTCCACCAAGAGTTGAAATGACCTACACATTAACTTTGCATTTTATGCTTTTCTAGGTCTCCACAGAGAGCCCAATCCCTGTCCTGTTATCACTGTAGAGCACTTTAAAGACTCAGCAGGCGTTAAAGGCCTTCCCCTGTATCCAGACCCCTCGAGAATACCTGCCGCAAAGACTCAGAACAACTTAGAATCTGACTACTTGGCCAGAGATGGCCCTTCAAGCAACAGTTCTTTCCATAGCAGTGAAGAGGAAGGGACTGACCTGGAGGGAGACATACTAGACTGCAGTGGGTCTCGACCTCTCCTTCTGGAGTCTGAAGAGGAGGATGAGAACTGCAAACCTCTCCAGGGGAAGCTGGGAGGAGCCAGTCCATTTGCACAGCCTCAAGTCTCTACTGAACAAGCAAAAACAGTGCAAGGTGAAAGAAAGAGCCAGTTCCAGGCCCTCTCACAGCCAGCTGCTGATGGTCTTGGTGAGCCAGATGTTTTTGCCACAGCCCCCTTCAGGAGCTCAAGGGTTCCAACTGATGACATGGACATTTTCTCCAAAGCCCCATTTGTCTCCAAGGGCAGTGTGACTCCCTCCCAGCCAGAGGAGGTGGATGTATTCTTGAGAGCTCCTTTTACCAAGAAGAAAAGCATGGAGGAGTTACCAGTTGCCCAGAGCTCCTCCCAGGAGCTGCCTGCCCAGGCTAGTCTCCTCAGTCAGGCAGGTGATGTCCCTCTCTTCTCAGGCCGTGAGAGAGCAGGGTTTTCCTCTGTTCAAGCTCAGTATTCCATGACTGGTTTTGTGCAACAGTCTAACCTCCCCTCCCATTCTGTACAAGCACCAGACCATCTTGACAGCATCTCTCCCACGGGATCCTCCATGGAACCTGGAAGCCATTCTAATGACAGAAACAAAGGACCTCAGCCCCATAAAGAAGCCATCTCAGGACCAGTGGCTGGCAAACCATTCCGCCCCCAATCGTTATCCAAATATTCACGTCACTATAGCCCAGAAGATGAGCCAAGTCCAGAAGTCCAGCCCATTGCTGCCTACAAAATTGTTTCACAGACCAATAAGCAGTCAATAGCTGGCTCTGTTTCCATCACATCCCTCTCCTCCAGGACTACAGAGTTGCCAGCTACTGATCCTTTTGCTTTAGCTCCCTTTCCTTCCAAAGCAGGCAAGCAGAAACCTTAGGAGCAGTAACAGAGCCTTAGGCCTCTCTCTCTACCCACCCCACCAGTACCCACCACACCACTCCCTCCTGAGCCTTCCCAAGAAAAAATATCATCAATTATTATCTTTCAATCATTTAAGTCAACAAACTCAGTTGCAGTGATAAGATGAAGCTCCTTTAAGTTATGCCTATTTCTTTTGTTTCTGTTGAGTTCTAGACTTTCAGGCACTTCTATTTCCTTCATAGAGGCCTCCCACCTCCACCCAAAACTCTTTTTGTTTTGTTTTGTTTTGTTTTGTTTTAAACCCAGAAACTGTTTTAATCTAGGAATATTTTACCCTGATCCCCAGGGGCCAAAAACGCTTGATAGTTTTAATTCCTGCAGCTCCTTTGAGTATGTTCATTGAAGAGTCAAGATGAATTCCTCCAGGACTTGATTTAAAACTCTTTAAAGGAGAGATTTCTAGAAATAAGAGCAATATAAAAGTCCTGTACATCAGGAGAAATACTGCAGCTACTAATCATTCCTATAGAACCAGCAGCTCGTGAAGGATCTTGTGCATCGGAGTCTGTGCAAGCCAGGCCGGCCCTCACGCATAAATGTCTGTGGGAGTATGATGTGCATCAGAGTCTATCTTAGGTAAAAATGTGCAAATATGGGAGAACTGTGCTTATATTCAATCATCTGGGCAAGGACTTCCCCACATCCACACTTTTTAAATTAGTATGGAGGTGTAGGGTGTGTGTGTGTGTGTGTGTGTGTGTACAGGAAGCATTTTCCTTTAGGTAAATCCTATCCCACCACACCTACCTCTGTAGTTGAATCACTCATTTACTGGCATTTGCCTGCTGACCTAACTGACTTGAACCATGTTTTTATTTAGTTTTATTCTCATATCAAAATCGAATTCATTGGAAGATGTAGGGAAATCTTGTTGGAACTAAGATTGCACAGTAGATTTCTCTGAAATTTGCTCCTTATCATTAACAGATTCTATTTAACTAGGCTGCAGATGTAGCTCAGAGGTAGAGTGCTTGTTTACTTTGCCCAAGGCCCAGGATTCTATCCCTGGTATGGGGAAAAAAAAGTACAAATTGCATTTATCTTGTTGTGAAAAATTGTTTTTCTCTCAAAATGATAGAACGGAACACCTTCTTACTGGGTATCTAACTCAATGCAGTCATTACAGAATTTATTAATCATGAGACTAAGCTACAAACTAGATTTGCTTGTTTTGTTTTTGTCCCTTGTCCTTACCATCTTTCTTTGCTCCCTTCTGAGGAAATATGGATCTGAGACACTAAATAAATTTGTCTGGAAAATGGAAAATAGCTGAATCAGCTAGTGATTATAAACTTTACATTCTGTATGCTCTTCAGATGTTAATGTAGGGCAGACAGGTGACTGGCTTAAGTTTCCGAAAATGTCTTTTATTTCTGGAAGACCTGAGTCATTCCTAGCTTTTTTCATATGCTTTATTTTTAGTGCCCTAGAATCAAACTTATATGCCCATGGGAAGATTTTTGCTGAGGAAGTTCAGTTTAGTGGAAAGAGTTGCTGCATCAAGTTTCAACCTGAGAGCTTCTAGTAAATGTTAGCAGTTTTTCTTTAATGGAGAGGTTCAGGGAGTTGTGTACCAAACCAGATTAGCAATTTAAGAATTACTGAAAATTCACCCCAAAAACCTAAATGCCAAGCTCCACTACAATTGATTGGGTGTTATTTTGGGGATGGGGGCTCAGTGGTAGAGCATATGCTTAGCATACACAGAGCCCTGGGTTTGGTCCAAAGAACCAAAAGAATAAAATAAAATTCAGAGATCTTGACATTAAAGTGAGAATAATACTTTTCAAAACTCATATATTTTCTACTCCCTCCTCCATCTTCTCTTCTCTCCTGTTTTTTTTTGGGGGGGGGTTCCCTTTCAATTCCAGTGATTGAACCCAGGCCTCACACATGCTAGGCAAGGTCTCTATCACTGAGCTACATAGTCAGACCAACACTTTTTAAAAAATTAGTCTCCATCTATTACTAGGGTCCCAGTTAAAAGATAAACTTAAGTAATTGGGTCAGAGCCACCAGCAGTGGTTTTCCAACCAAGGTCTCAACCAAACCTGAAACTTTTCATTTTGGTGGATGCTAAATATTTGTTCTAACAATTTGCTTTCTCAATTATTTTTTATTTTTCTGTATAACAATGGATGGAAAATTGTCTTTACATTGAAAGGATTTGGCTAATGCACATGGACCTTTGCACCCTAAACTCCTCCATGGTATTTATCAAGTGAAATCCTCAAAGGCATGACCTAAGAGAAAGGGAATACTCGGAGTGTTCTCACCTGGAATCACAAATTCTTGTTAGGTCTGAGGATGCACATTTGCTACTTGGGAGGTTTAGTCAGGAGGATTATTTAAGCCAAGGATTTCAAGGCCACACTGAGCAGCATATATTTGTCTTTAAAAAAGAAAGAGAATGAAAAAAAAAAAAAAAAACTTAAAAAATGGAAGGTCATTCTAATTCTTCCGAATATTCAGGATTATTTCATAACCATCCTCCAAGATGTTTTTTCTTGATTGTTCCTCCAAATCAAGTGGGCATTTTAATTATCAAGGTACAAATCAGAATGAAATCATAGTGATTTTATTATGTAGTAGAATCATTTGGGAAGTATGGGCTTGTAACCCTCTTACTCTATTGAAGACTTACAATAGGTAGAAACTACATGCCTTCTTTGAATAGGAAAATGAATGTGACTGTGTATTTTTTTCTACTCAATGATTCATGAAGACATTTTGTACACTAATTATTAATTAATAATTGGTGAATTCTGAAGACAAGTACTATGGTAGGGTTTTACTATGGTAGGGTTGTCTTTGGATCATACAGGGTAATCATTTAAAAATTAAGTGCCCTTACTAGGGGTCTTCCTGAATCTGAAAAATTTCATTATAATGGGAATCAGGAGTGCTTGGGGTGCTATGAAATAGTAGCAATACATGTTTCCAGTATCTATACTGCAACAACTTAAAATTTAAAAGGAAAAAAAATACGTGGCCAACAAAATACTGCCCTATTCTTTAAAAATTTGTGTTGTGTGTTATTTACACATTTGGTAAACATGTGACCCTTCATAAAGCAATGAGCTAGCGTATATTTAGAGCATTGAGCCACAACATGCACTGATGAACTCTTAAAGAATAATGCCTGGTAACTATTGAACTAATGAAGGTAGCTGCCGTATTTCACCGTTTTCTTCACTGGGTTTATTTACAATTCTTGAGCTTCAAATCCATGGTTAGATTAGAAAGACAAAAAAACAAAATTTGATACTGAGAAAGATGCTGAACTCATAAGCCCTATTTGGTTTGGGCTCACTGTTAAAGTTGCAAATCTCATACGTAGGCTGATACGTATGTTTATAGGAGCATGTTGTATCTGAGTTTCTTCTAGTAGCTACAGACTCCTAAATTTTAAACAAAGATAGTGGTATCTTACTGGCTTACTGTTTAATAAGTTTTAGAATATGTACACATCAATATTTTCAACTACCTGGTGGACATTTCACTGATACCTAAAGTGTAGCTTTATGTATAATCAACAGAGTGACCTGGTAATAGAAACTCAGTATTTTTCTTTCATAAAGAAAAATAATCAGAACATATCAGATTGTATAATATGTATGCATTATATCAAATAGGAAATTTTATCATAGGAAATTAAAGAAGAGTCAGTGCTCTCCAAAGTAGGAAAGATATAATAAAATGAAGTCATTTGTCTTTTAAACAAATTATTCTCTGCTGTGTCTTTGGAATTGAAACTGGGGAACGCATTTCAGTCAGTTCTGAAATGGCTGCTCGTCACACAGCAATTTTATCTGAGAAATTTGGAATGCAGATTATTTTGATGAGAGGTCCACAGGAGCATCACAGAAAAAGATGGCGGGTGTCCCTTGTGGATGTCTGCGACAGGCCCGGATTCCATTCCTCCAATCCTTGTCTAAAGAAGTAAACTGACTATTTTAAATGGAATCAATATTTTTTTCCATTGCCTTTGTCAACTGAGACTTGTTTTTCTAACCATCAGAACACTTGAAGACTTGTTAAAGAAAACTTCACAAAATGCTTAACAATAAAAAGCAGTTGGAAACTTTTTGTTCTATCCCTAGGAGGTCTTGTACCCATATCATTTATGTACTCATCATTCCCCTATTTTTACCATACCAATAAGTGGATGCTAGAATGTACTGTTGAGCCATTACTGTATTGTTATTATGTTGATTTTATTTTTATTAGTTGGCTCCCTTGTTACAGTAAATAGTTTAAGTTTCAGTCCAGCCTGTGACAATCTCACCAAATAACAGTAAAATGGATCACCTTCTCCATTTCTTTTGACTAGAAAACAGCAAGATTGATTAGCTAGATGCCACCCTCACTCCGTGGAGACCCAACTTCCGCCTTTATCTTACTCCAGAGTGCTCTAGAGTGCAGGACCAAGTTTATGTGTGAAGGGACTCTGGAATAACTGGTACAAGGGGCTAAATGTTAACTACACGTGGTTTGGTTCAATATTGACATAACTTATAATTCCATAAATTTAGTCTGAGCTATATCCCAGCGAACTCTTATGTGTGACACAACTTTGCGTTTGTAATGATATTCTTGAAATCAAGGCAGTGTTATCTGAATTGCATTGTAAAAGAACTATATGATGGGCTGAGGATTTAGCTCAGTGGCACAAGCGCCTGCCTGGCAAGCACGAGGTCATGGGTTTGATCCCCAGTACAAAAAAACCCACAAAAAACTATATGGCAATGAATTGCAGAAATGGTTTTTACCAACATTATTTGGTTTATGGCTGAGGGTGTAGTTTAGTGGTAAAATATATGCCTAGCATGCAAAAGGTCCTGTGTGAAAAAAAAGGGGGTAGGTTAGACTTCGGGGGTGAAGGGAGACAATGCAGCCTTTTAACGCAAAAATGGCAAATCAGTTGTATTCTCTGAATCTACCAAAGATTCCTGTTTGAGGAGTGTGACTGGAGTGTGTCTGTGTGTCTGTGCCTGTGTGCTTGCACTTGCATCCCTGTGCTTGCTTGCATAGTATTAATTCCACTCCTAATAAAAACATCCAAAGAATATTGAGAAGTGACCACTAAGTATCTGGCATGACTAAATTCAATTCCCTTTGCCAAAAACTCAAAATTAGACCCAGAGCTGTTTTCAACAGAGGTGGGGGCAATTGGTTCTTCACTGCCTTAGCCTCCTGCCCAAGTAAGCTGATATGCAAGGTGAGATTTGGTAGGGCTTGTCCTAAGGACTCATCGGTAGTGTTTAGAGGGCAGTAGTGACTAGATGCCACAAGGTCTGCAAGGTGTTAGTTTAAATGAGGGAACATTTAATGTCATTTTTGGGGACTAGAAACCAAATAGTAAAGGACAAGGACCATGCTCATGCTGTGGAGAAAAGGTGAACTCTGGTGTACTAGGTTTGACTCAGTAAGGGAGTCTGTCCTGATACAAAGAATATTGAGAGCATCGGGTCTCAGAAAACAGTAATACACAATCTCAAGGGCTGTGAACAAGGAAAAGGATGGGGGAAAAACAGTCCATCTTAACAGTTTTTGCAATACCTCTTATTTGCAGACTATTGGATTTACGTTATTGCACTCTTGGTGTGATCTATCTTATGTATCTGATAGTTTTATGAATAATTGTTTTGAGTTGTAAACTCCTATGTACTTTATTAAAATGAACCTAATTAAATGACTATACTTTGTGGTTTTTTTCTTAAGATCTTCCTTGAATTGAAGGAATCTATAGGCATCTTTCACTAATATAAAGCCTGATACATATTAAAATTCCTAAAGAGAGACCAACATTAACAAAAAGAGAAGTCTTAGAAGAAAAATGAAACTAAGAATTTTAAAAATTCTTACTGTGAGAGTGAGCCTGCCTGTTCATTTCCTTTCCAAATTTGGGAAGGTAACAGTGACATTAGATTGAACTTTAATGAGCTCAAATTTAACATGATTCAGAGAGAGCTGGCAGTATCCCGAGTTCAGAGAGATGGCGTTCAAAGATCCAGGAATCTAAAGAGTTCCAACATAAAATGCATGAATAATGCCAAAGTTGCTTATTTTTTCTGCAAATTTAAAGTCTAAATGTAGATCTCACCTAGTTCTATAATATGAAGTTCTTAGGGTTTTTATATTTCAAGTTAGTGTTAATCTGACATGCAGCCTTCCTCTCCTGTAACTGTACAGCTTCTCTTGGGAAGGCCCTTTCAGGTTCACACTGAGTTTCTGCAAGGTGTGGGATATGGCTTGCCTAGTGGCTTGGCCCTGCCTGCAAGTGAGAAACTAACTCCTGTAGGGTGGGTTCTGTTTGCACTCGCCCTTTTGTAGCTCATTTGCCCCTGAGACCTGTCCATATGTTGCCTCCTGAGAGCAAAGAGGGAGAAACCCAGTATCAGATGGTTTAGATCTGTTTCTCTAGGTTGAAGACAGCTCTTTTCTTCTTCCTTCTTACTATTTTCCCTTATACTATATTAGCATTAAATCTAGGCTTGGCTTAGCATAAGAGGCCAAGTTGTTCTTCAGTCTGCTCTTAACATAAGTTGGTTGCCTACAGGTTCCAAAGGAGTCTCTATTCCTTTCTGCATGTAGCCCAGGTCTCTAGCAGTGGAATTTGAGGAGCAGTCTAAGATGGTGAAACTAGTAGTTCTACCAAATTCCCAAGTCACATCCTCTTTTGGAGCAGGGCTTTTTGTCCGTAAGGACAGACTTGTCGAAATTATCAGAGGGAAATTGTTTACAGTTTTTTTCAATAACAAACTCACCTCTTATTCATTTATAATAAATGTAACCTGCAGAAATAATTAAAATTTAAAATAGCTAAAATCAGTCTGGTTAAAAATGATGAAACTAACTGCGTATGTTGACATACCATACTTTGGAGGCTGAAGACAGAGGATTGCAAGTTTACTTCCAGCTTGGGCAATTCAAGCATTTAGTGAGACTGTGTCTCAGATTTTTTTTCTAAAGGAGTACTAGCGATGTAGCTCGATGTAAAGGCCCTCATTTTGGTCAACAGTACTGGAAAAATAAATTGGAATTTAATAGGTATAGTGGCTACAAGAGAACTCAATTACAAAAGATATCATTAGTAAAACTTGAACCAAAAATAGACTCATAAATCTCCATTGTAAAATATATGTAGAAAAGACTAGATCTCGATGAAAATAATTATAATAAAATGAAAATTACCAGAAACTGATTCAAGAATTAAATTACCCTAACAATTGCTTATTAGAGTTTTCTCACATATCCATGTCCTAATCTTCAGGATGTTAACTTATATAGTGAAAGGGATTTAGCAGATGTGATTAAGGATTTTGAGAACATAAATTATTCTCAATTATCAGATGGGGTTTAAGGTAATCACAGAAACACTTTTATTGTTTAGTTTGGGGTTTTGTTTTACTGTTTTTTCAGACAGTCTCACTGTGTAGTTCAGGCTGGCCTTGAACTCACAGCGATCTTCCTGCTTCACCCTCCCCAGTACTGGGATTGCAAGTGTGTGCCAGCACACCTTGCTAAGAGAAACATGGGTGAAATCAGAGTTAGGGAAGGTAGCAGTGGAATGATGGAAGCAAAGATTGGAGGACACACTACATCTGTTTTGTTGGATTTTTTTTTTTTTTTAGATGGTGTTTCACTGTTTCTAAGGTGGCCCCTAACTCCTAAGCTCGAGACATCTTTCTCAGCCTCCCAAGTAGCTTATGTAACTATGCCAAGCTCAGAAGATGCACTTTGAGGGTGGAGGAAGCCAAGAACTTTAAACAACATAGCCACTAGAAGCTGAAAAGCAAGTAAATAGTCTTCCCTTAAACTTCTTGAAGATAGGTTGACACCTTGTCTTTTGCCATGAAAATTATTTCAAAGTTTTGACCTCCAGGCTGAGAAAAAAATTTACTTGAATCCCCTAAATGGGGTGGTAACTTGCTACATCAGCAATAGGAAAATAACAACGTGAGCTGGATTCGTTTGATTAACCAGTAACAGTAGCGCCACCATGTGGTAATAGCACAGTTCCCTCAGCCCAGTAGACTTCAATTTGAGGGTCTCCTTGATGACCCCCACACCCCTACACCCCACACAACACTGGGGATTAAACCCAGAGTCTCACATTGAGCTACGTCCACAGAACCTTCTTCTAAAAAAAATTTTTTTTTTAATTTTGAGACTGTCTTGCTAAGCTGCCCAAGGTGGGCTCAGATATTCAGTCCTCCAGCCTCAGCTTTGCAGTGTTGGGATGACAGGTGTGGGCCACCTTACCTGGCTCCTGAGCACTCCTAACACTCAGTTATTAGCATCTGAAATCTATTCTTAAAAGAAAGTAGGTCTCTGAGGAGAAATGGCTGATTCTAGGGCTGAAACAGGAAATACAGAAGATGATTCCGGAGCATCTATCTTGAAGCGAAGCCAGAAAGTAGTGTTTAAAGAAGGAAAGTCACAAGGACACAAGAGCCAACTTGAAAGAACTCCCAAGGTTAAAACTAAACCAATTTAGATCAATAAAATAAATACCATAGTATTAATTGTAACAAGAATACAGAAAATAAGTCAATACTGATATTTTAAAATTGAAAAAATGGAGAAGAAAAGAAAATCTCAGAATTTCCAGTAGTTTATGCAGTTTTCCTCCAAAGGGAGAGTAGCTTAATTCCATACACCTTAAACGTGGGCTGTGGGCTGTGCTTATAAAGATGGATGGGGGAGTAAATCTAACAATGGAAAAAACCGACAGATGCTGCCTAGATAGAAGACCACGGGTGTATCAGCAATGACGAGTCACACTGACAGTGTACCTGCCCCCTTGCTATGATGTGACTAGAAAGGCACGTCACTTCTGTGGTTCTCCCCCAAACTCACTATCCATTCCAACCGAGGGAATAACATCAGACAGGTCTCCGCTGAAGGTCATGCTACAAAGTACAAAACTGTCGGTCAGGAAAGTCTGAGAAACTGTTACAGACCAGAGGATATTAGAGGCAGTCACTGAGCTACTCCTGAAAAGCAAATAGTCCCACAAGAGGAAATGGAGGAAAAACATACTTACTGCAGGACCAGCCCCAACAAAAGTACTCAGACGGAAAAGTAGCGTAAGCCTCCGCGCATTCGTGAGAAATGCAGCGTGCAAGTGTGGCCAAGTTAGTACCTTAGCAGCGAAAAGTTGGGGTCAGCAGTGGCAGCAACGCCGCTCGTCGCCTGTAGGGTGCGCTTTTCCCAGCGTCCGCCCCACTCCCTGCCGGTCTGCGCCTGCGCCAAGTTTCGGCGGCGCCTAGAGGAAGCGAAGCTATTTGCGACTGCGCAGTCTCCGATTGAGATGATGGCAGCTGCCGCCTGGTGGGGTTGGGGAGCTGCAGCCGCTGCTGCTAGGCTGCGCAGGCGGTAGGTGACGGCCCTGGAATGTGAAATAGGGGTGTTGCTGACCTTAGCGGAGCGTTCACCATCTCCCCGACCCTCTGTCAAGGGGAGAAGAGTTTAAGTGCATCTTAGGAGCCCGAGGCCTGCCCCCCGGCGCGTAGTCGGGGTTCAATCCTGAGGTAGCGGCTGTGGACGGCGCAGCCGGGCGCCTCTTCTTCCAGCGGACTCCGCCGAGTCTCATCCCGGACAGCTTGGGTCCGGAGGAGGCTTGGGAGACGCTGTAGGGACAGAAGGAAAACGCCAACCTTAAACTGTGTACCCCCAGGCCCTCCATCACGTGCATTCATCCCCTCTGTCGTACACAGAGGCAGGTCACATCGAAAGGGGAAAATACTCTGTCTTGTTTCCTCACTGTACCAGTGAGGCCCGGGAAGGTAACGTGTCGCGCCCAAGTCACGCCTTCTAAATGATGGAGCTCCGAGGAAAATCCAGATCCTGAGGTCGCCACCAGTGCCCTTTTAATGCCTCTCGGTCCTCCGTTTTTCCACCTTCCTTGAGCCCTGTCTGAGTTCCAGCTTCATGAAGACACTTGTCAACATCGGTTAGAGGACTTACGTATGTGTTGGACCCTCCCTCTGGAGAAAAAGGCCTGTCTGCAGAGTTTGACCTTTTGGGTATTTAGTGTTTTAGTTTTAGTGGTGCTCTTGAAGTTTAAGTGCCTTTCCCAGAACTACTAAATTTGCAGAAAAATATTATGTTAGTTACACCTCTCTGACTTTGAATAATTTAAATCACCTCATTTCAGTCTTTAAACCAGTGTCAGAGTATGTTTCTGATTTACCCGCTCTACTGCTTTTTCCCTAGATTGAAGGGACAGGAATACTGTTCTTGCAGTATACAGTATTTCCAAATTCTGGGGTATTCATAGGGAGATTTGATCTCAAACCTTGAGCTCCACTCATTCTTCAAGGGTGATTCTGGGGCACACACTTACATAATAATGGTAGTAGCTAACATTTACTGATTATATGAATGTGCCATCCCTGCCTTTATGAGTAGCTTTGATTTTTTTTTTTTTTTTTTTTTTTTTTTGAGAGGGCCTCGCTGTGTATTTCAGGCTGGTCCTGAACTCACTGTGTAGCCCTGGCTGGCCTTGAACTTGAAGCTGTCCTCCTTCCTCAGCCTCCCCAGTGCTGGGATTACAAGTGTGCCACGATGCCCAGTCTTTTTATGAATATTAACCTTTTTCTGTTAACGCCATTTAGAAATGAAGAATTAAGGCCATAGAGCTGGCTGCTGGGGACAGAGAAATGAACACAGGCCATCCCCTTAATAAGTTTCCAGTCTAGTGCTGTAATAAGTGTAATGATTTGAAATGGTAACAGACTTTACTGTGGTTGAGTGTTAGCAGCTAGCAGGGGGCATGACAGCCAGGGTTTCACAAATTCCTTCATTCCCCATTTAGTGTTGGTTGCATAAGTTCAGTAATACTTATTTTGTTGTTTTCCTGAACCCTCAGTACTGGTCTTTAATTTGTGCCCTAGCATGTGAAGAAGCTATGGATAACAGGCCCACAGTGTCCCTGTAGAGTACTCTTTTGCTTATAAATGATATTTAAAGGTTATTGAAGTTAGGGTAAGTTTTAGGCAATCTGTAAGTGGAAACATACTTGGTGCTCAGTCTTTATGATAGAGCAGAATTCTGGTTTTGTAAGAGAAAAGGTGATGCAATCTCTGTTGCTTCCTGCCTATTTCTGGTAAAAATAGCTAGAAAAAAAATTTTTTTGAAAAAGTGATTAATGTCTGTGATTACAGAAGTGACTCCTGTCTTAAAATACTTTAGTGGCTCCTATGAAATGACAATTATAAACCAAGTATTGTGGTGTATGCCTATAATCTCAGCTACTAGGGAGGCTGAGGCAGGAACATAAAGCAACATATAATTACCACAGTGTGTTAATGTTTCTAGTTGAAAAGTATATAGAGATTGCAGTCTGGAGGACAGTAGTATAGTTTCTATTACACTTTTTTAGAGCTCTGAAATACAGGTTAAGTATCCCTTATCTGAAATGTTTGGGACCAGAAGTTTTTCAGGTTTTGGATTTAGGATTTGGGGTCATTTGCATATACATAATATGGTACCTTTGGGCTGAGACCCAAGTCTGAACATGAAATTCATTTATGTTCCATAAACTCCTTATGCATATAACCTGAAGAAAATTTTACTCAATATTTTTCATGTGCCTGCATTTTCACTGTGACCTGTCACATGAGGTCAGGTGTGGAATTTTCCACTTGTGGCATCATGTCAGTGTTTAGAAAGTTTCAGATCTAGAACATTGCATATTGTTTAGTTAGGGATGCTTATCCTGTACTCGTGTGTGTGTTTGTGTGTGATGCTAGAGATCAAACCCAAGGCCTCCCGCCTGCTGGCAAGTATTCTGTCACTAAACTGTAACGCAAGATTTTACTTTTAAAAACAGGTAATACATGTAATCCCTAGATAATGTGGTAGAGGACAGAAAAGGCAGGAGGATTTTCATTGTATGTACTTTTTTTTTGTACCAGGGATCGAACTCACGACGTTGCGCTTGCCAGGCAGGCACTTAGGCTGCTGAGCTAAATTCCTGGCCCATTGTATGTACCTTTTTTTTTTTTTTTTTAATTGCTACTGGGGATCGAACTCAGGACTGTGCACTTGCAAGGCAGGTGCTTATGCCTGCTGAGCTAAATCCCCAGCCCCTGCATTTTTGTCAATTTTGAGCCATGTGACTCTATTACCTCATTTTAAAAATTATTGTAAAAGAAGTAAAATCGTGAAGTTCTTTGTTTTGATTATGTATATTTAGGGGGATGAGGCAACAATTAAATCACTGATCTAGATACATTGCTCTTTCTTATACCTGGGTCTTATATTGGCCTATGACTTCCAATTATCAAGGCTGTGAATTTGCATTTGATTTTTACCTGTATTTGAACTGTTTATATGACTTGCCTAAGTAAGTTGAAATAATAAAGATGAAAAATGAAAAGTTACTTTGTAATTATTTGTATTGATGATTGTTTAAATTTTACATGTCTTTTTTTATACATGAGACGTAAAAACTGACTTTAAAAGATTAGATTTCTTAAAGTGCTATTTATTACTTGTTTTTAAATGTAGATTATGTCATGTGATGGATTCATACACCATCAAGAAACAGCCTGTGCATCAATTTGTGCAAAGACCACTTTTCCCATTACCTGCCACTTTATGTAACACAGGTAAAATTTGACCTTCTTCTTTACCTTTGTTCTTCTTTGTCTTTGTTTTTGTCTTTCTTTTTCTTTTCTTTTCTTTCTTTTTTTGTCTTTGTCTTTGTTTTTGTCTTTCTTTTTCTTTTCTTTTGTTTCTTTTTTTATTTTTTTCTGTGAAGTACTAGAGATTACACCCAGGGTTTTTTCACTGAGCTACATTCCCGGCATTGTTTTATTTTGAGTCAGGGCCTCACTAAGTCACTAAGTTGCACAGCTTGGACTGGAACTCAAAATTTTCCTGCCTCAGGGTCTGGAGAGCTGGAATTATAGGCCTGTGCACCATGCTCTGCTCTGCAGAATTTCACCTTTTGGAGCAAATTATGTTCCAGAAACTAATGTAACTGTGCTTGGATATGGTGGATCATAAAAGGCAAGGCTCTGTGAATTTTCTACTCAGAAGCCTATAAAAAGAAGATAGAGAATTTTTTTTTTCTATCACAACATCACAAGGACAGTATCCAATAGACCTGTAAAATGTCACTATCTTGTATGACACATTTTCTGGAACATGTGTTATTCACGAAATGATTTCTAAAATGAAAATATTGTAAAAAGAAGTTACAGATGGATTTGTTGGAAAGAATCATATGTTTTTAAAGCTATTTCTTGCCTTATTTTGATAAGAATACCTATGAAATCAATAATTTTCTATCTTTCATCAAGACTTTCTAACATTGAACATTGAATAATTTCTTTTTTTGGTCAAAATTTACTGGTAGGATTATAATGCTGCTATGTTACTTTGATTTTCTTTGATATTGAAAATAGGAATGAAGATAAGATTTTTAAATAATTTCAGATATGACCACTGTACTGTGGATAGGGAAGCTTGGAGAAAGGGCGTGTGTGTGTGTGTGTCTATGTGTACATGTAAATGCATGCTTATATATGGTTATGGAGCTCCAAGTATAGATTCAGCCTGTTCCCTTTTCTGTCAATACTTTAACACCTTCCGAAATGCTGTTGATTCTGGCAAATGGCATTCTTTGAATCCGGGTAGAGATTCTTACCTCTTCCATATATGGGGCAAAAGAGGCATGTAGCCTGTAGCTCTGTCTGCTTTAATCTTCCAATAGCTCAGATGTAAGTATTGAATAACTCATCTGGGTCAAATGACTTTAATTGGATTTAAATTTTGTGGGACTGAATTATGTGATCATGTAGGCTTTTCATATTGAGTATCCACTGATTTTAGTCACCGAAACTAACTTTAAGCACCCTATGCTGTATTTTGTAGGAGCTTATACCTTCCTGCTTAGATACCTGTTTAAGAATAAGAAAAACATGTTTTGTATCACTTTCTTTATCCTGTCATAATTCAGGAACATTTGTGAAGGTATGGACAGCTATTTTGAAGAGAATGAGAGACACTATGACAGCCATTGTTGACTTCCTTATTGTCTCGTCTTAGTGACCTAAAATACCTTCATCATCCTATTTGGATCAGTTTTATACTATGTTGTTTTGTATGAATTCACTGTATGTCAAGATATGGACAACTATTTGGAAGCAAACAAGAGACAATATGATAGATAGTAAAGCTCTCCCATTGTCTTGCTTTGAAATCTGTGTCTATTACATTGTTTTCTATGTTCTGTTTTGTTCTGTTTAATTTTACCCTCTTTAAAATAAAATTTTTTAAAAAATCCTCAGGAACACTTTTTTAGATGATGTACCTAGGAGTCATTTTTTAAAATGCTAGTTAAACCAAATTTAGACTATTATTAGAATGAGTTTGTTAAATTTTGATTAGTCTTTTGAAATAGCTTATTCATTGTCAAAAGAGCAAAGTTGTATGGTATTGTCACACTTTTTAATAAACTTTGTTAATACTAGGGATCAAATCTAGGGCCTTATGCATGCTAAGCAAGCAGCTCCTTCCATACTGGGCCAACCCCAGCCCTATTTTCATAACTTTATTTTAGACAGTATATAATGATGCTCTTAAATGCTTTTTTACATTTATAGTTTTTTGTTTTGCTTTTTTTTTTTGTTTTTTGGTACTCGATTTTGAACTCAGGACCTTGTGCTTGCCAGGCTGGTGCTTGTGCCACTGAGCTAAGTCCCCGGCCCCTACATTTACAGTTTTTAACTTCCAGTATTTTAAAATTTTTTTTCTTTTTATAGGTAGTATTATTCAAGTGGATTAAAATAAAGCTGATTTAATTCTTCAAATACTGGTACTCATTGAATGTATGCAGAAGTTTTAGTTATCAATAAGCTATTAAAACTTCAAGAAGTGACTGCTTCAAAACCTTTTAGAAGAACCTTACTGTCCTTTGTGTACAGAAAGCAGTGGCAACCCTTTCTTGAATGTTTCTTGTATATCTCCAGTTGTTGAAAAATTATAACAGATTTTTTTCAGAGAAATTTCTTGGTAGGAGGCATAAATATTTTAAGCAAAGTGCTTGAACATTGAGGTTCAATCATTTTTCACTTTTCTTTCTTTCTTTTTTAAATTTTTATTTAATTTTAATTTTTTTAGGATTGCCTGATCACCAAGTCAGCAGTTGATGTCTAATTAGGACAATGTCTTAAGCAAAATGTATGGGAGTTTAGTTTCAGTTTCTACTTCACCTAGGAAATAATTCACCATCAATTAGCTGGAACTGTATGATGAGGTACAAAAATGATTCTTAGATTTCAAACTAGAACCCTTTCCATGCACTTCCAGGTAGAGGATATAGTTCAGTGGTAGAGCACTTGCCTACTAGACAGCACCAACCATATGGTTTGCCAACTTTAGTTTCTTTCAAACTTAAAATAAAACTGTTGCTTCTTACTATACTAAAATATGTGGTATGAAGATTATGACAGAATTAGGAAACTGGTCTTAAGTATATTTTCCTGTTACACTTAGTGCTAATAGCTAAGGATTAACAGTGTGCACAGTGGGAAGAGAGTCAGAACTAAACGATTGTCCACCCATGAATCCCGGCCCTAATATTTACCCATGTTAGGCACTTAATAAATTTAAGTTATTATAAACTATTGTCAACCTATTTAAATAATAGATCTTTAAAATCAACGTTCAAGAAGAATTTTTTTACTCATGTTTGTTTCATAAAAAATAGTCTCTTTATTTTTAAAAGTTTTATTAGTACATATTCGCGGTACATAATGATTACATTTGTCATGGGGTATTGATGCATATACATATCTTAATTGTTTTTATTTTTCCTTGCCCTACACTCCTGCCCTCAAGGTCTGTTTAATAATTTTAAAACTATTAAATCTCAGTGTTATTCTTTTATATAATACCCCAAATATTTATAATAGCAAAAAAATTAAAGGTACTGTTTTTCTCTTCATTGCTTTAACTTATTCATTCTAAATATATTTCAGTCGGAAAAGAAATTATAAGGAATTAAATAATGTCTGAGTATTATTGTAAAATTCTATTTAGTTATTTTAGATGAGTTGATACATTCTTTTTGTGTGTGTGTGTGATGTAGGGATTGAACTCATGGCCTTTACACTAGGCTACATCCCTCACCTTTTTATTTTATTTTATTTTATTTTATTTTTTAAAAAATTTTTTAAATTTTATTTTAAAAGGGAGTAAAATTAAACACAACAAAACAGAACAGAATGGGGCATAAGAAAGCATAAAGTTCAAAGCTAGACAACCAGAGATCTTCACTATCTGTCATATTGTCTCTGTTTTCTTCCAAATGGTTGTCTTTATCTTTGCATAGGGAGAGCTCATACTAAATAACATAGCCAATCTTTTCACAAGATGTGTAGTTCACTGGCTCCCACTTGCTAAGCAGAGGGAGGGGGGGGGAACAGGACGGGGCACAGGACGACATGAGATGTCTGATTCTCAGCCCACATGCAGGCAGGATCACAGTCCCCCCCCCAGAAATGGGGGAGTTCTTTGTTCTCCCGGCACCCCGAGTCAACCACATGGTGGCAGGTCCCGATGCGCCAGGGTCTCTCTCCTTTGGGCTGCTGAAAGTCTGCCACACTCTCAGCTGCCCCCAGAGAGGGAAGGAGCTCCTTGTTCTCCCGGCACCCCGAGTCAACCGCATGGTACAGGTCCCAAGGCACCAGGTTCTCTCCTCTGCAGGCCCCCTAAAGTCCGCCATACTCACCTGCTATTTCTTTCTGCTGAATTGACCATTCCATTTCCAAAGTTCTGAAATGGCCAACAGACCACAGAAAGAATTCTCTTTAGGCTCCTGTTTGAAACCAGCAACTACAGCAATCTGCTGGCCTTGCTTCAGGGCCACATTTTATTTTATTTTTGAAACAGTTTCATTATGTAGTTCAGGCTGGCCTTGAGTTCACTATGTTAGCTCAGGCTGCCTTCAAACTTCAGTCTTCCTGCCTCAGCCTCCTGAGTGCTGGGATTACGGTCATGCTTCACCAAGCCTGCCTACTTTTTATTTTTGAGACAGGTCCCCTGAGTCATTAAATTGCCCAGTTTGGTATCAAATTCACAATACTCCTGTCTTAGCCTCCCAGAGTGCTAAGATTATAGGCATGTGCCATCATGCTGGGTTGCTATTTTTTTCTTTTTCTTTTTCTTTTCTTTTCTTTCTTTTTTTTTTTTTTTGTTGGTCAGCTTTGGAAACGAAGTACCCCCAACTCATTCTGGTTCGCTGAAAATGACCACTTCATAGCCCATAAATTTGTTAACTACTATTTTTTCCTAGCATAACATTCATTCTTCTTTCTCTTTTTTAGTGCGATACATGTTTATTCAAACACAAGACACCCCAAATCCTAACAGCTTAAAATTTATACCAGGAAAACCAGTTCTTGAGACAAGGACCATGGATTTTCCTACACCAGCTGCAGCATTTCGCTCTCCTCTGGCCAGGTATAGTGCTGTTCTCATTTGCTTTTATCTAGAAAGTGTAATAACTGACTTTAGTTATGACAGCTTTATATGAGCTTTTGAATTTTTATGTGCACTGTGGTTTTTCAGTATGGAGGATACTTTATTTTCTTTTCAAGTTGGACTAGTAAGAATTGATATTAGAAAAAATTTCACCTGGAGAGGGATACATTTGAGAGCTCTGTAGCATGAAGAAATAAAAATGTATATTTTTATTTAAGAACAGAAATCCTCCAAATTTATGATCATGGTAAATTTCCATTCCAAATCTTTAAAACATTTATCTTTAAGAACAAGCTGGAGCCAAGCATGGTGGTACAGTTCTGTATTTCTACCACTCTGGGAGACTGAGACAAAAGGGTCCCAAGTTTAAATCCAGCCTGGACAACCTACTGAGACTCTGTCCCAAAATGAAAAATAAAAAGGGCTGGAGATGTAAATAGATAGCAAAGAAAGACAAACAAGGGGCTGGGGATTTAGCTCAGCAGCATAAGCGCCTGCCTTGCAAGTGTGTGGTCATGAGTTTGATCCCCAGTACCGATGAAAGAAAGAAAGAAAGAAAGAAAGAAAGAAAGAAAGAAAGAAAGAAAGAAAGAAAGAAAGAAAGAAAGGAGAGGAGAGGAGAGGAGAGGAGAGGAGAGGAGAGGAGAAGAGAAGAGAAGAGAAGAGAAGAGAAGAGAAGAGAAGAGAAGAGAAGAGAAGAGAAGAGAAGAGAAGAGAAGAGAAAAGAAAAGAAAGAAAAACTAGCTAGGCGTAGTGCTCCATGCATATAACCTCAGCATGCTGGGAGACTGGGCCACAAGGACCACAAGTGTAAGCCCAGATTAGGTAGTTAAATGACTTAGTAAGGCCTCGTGGCAAACTTAAATTAAAAAGCAGGAGGGAGGCCTGAGGATGTAACTCAGTGTGAAGGTCCCAGGTTCAGTCCTTATACTGCCAAGAAAACCACAACAACAAAAAAACCACAGCTTGTTAATTTTATTCATAAACTTACCTGAATTCTTTTTCTTTTTTCTTTTTTCTTTTTTTGAGCTAGAGATCTCCTTCAATTGCCCAGACTAGCCACAAAGTCACCACTGCAGCTTCCTAGTAGCTGAGATTATAGGGCCAGGCCACTTTGCCTGGCTTTGAATTTCTAGATGTTTCAAGATGGAGTAGTTTCTAAAATATTTCACTCAGAACTATAAATGATTGTAGTTATCAGTTATGGCATAATTTTTTAAAACTAGTAGGAACAATTTTTAAATTTACCCTGAATGTTCCCATGTATGTCAGAGAAAATGAAGCACAAATGATAAAATTATTGGAAGGAGCTTCTACTTACAGCTCGATAAATTATTCATAATAATATACAAGAGAAATTCATACAAGTCACTTAATATCAATTGAAATTAATTATTTATTTGATACTAGAGATTTAACCCAGGGCTTACTAAACACATGCTTTACTATTAAGCTATATCCCCAGCCTAAACTGAAATATTTGATAACCTAATCTTGGTATTGATTACTAATGATATTTGGAAAATAAAGCTTAGATAACTCCCTTTCTGTACATACAGCCATTTTATATATCTCATCAGGCCAATGAGAAATAAAGTTCAGGAAGTTTTAAAAAAATATCATATATATATATTTTAAAAATTTATTTTGGCTTTTTGAGACAGGGTCTCACTGTAATTCAGGCTGGCCTTGAACTCACAGCAATCCTCCTGCCTCAGCCTCCTGAGTGCTGCAATTACAGGCATACACCATCACAGCTATCCTTATTTATTTATTTAAATTATTTTTGCTAGACTGAGGATTGAACCCAGGGCCTAATGCATGTCAGGCGAATGCTCTACTGCTCAGTTATATCCCCAGCTCTTTTTTATTAAACATGATATTTCCCAGAATGTACCTTTGTGTACTTGTTACACTTTTTTTATAAAGCCACAATAAGAAAGGTTTTATTTTGTGACACAGTGCACACACTTATGTGTATATGTAAGAAACTGATGTTTGATGGATAGTTTTCACCTTTTTCATTCTCGGAATAGATGATACGTTCATATATTTCTTTCTTCATATGCTTTTGTTATTCTGTTCTGTCCAGTTTTGTTTTATTGAGTAAAACTCTGATCCCTTCACATTGGGTTTCACAAGTCCCTCCTAGGTCTGAACTACCTTAGAGTTCTACTCACATGTATACAAGGTAGGGCTAGGAATGTTTATTGTATCTTTTTGGTAATGATGATAAGTTGAGAAAAAACTAAATATTTATTAATAGTTAGGAAACTTTATCCATAGCCTGCAGACATTAAAATGGATGAGAAAAATCCATGTTTACCATCACAAAAACATCCCAAGACATACATACTATTAAATGAAGAAAGAAAATTGCAGAACAGAGCTGGGTGTGGTGGTTCATGCCTATAATTCCAGCACTCAGGAGATTGAGGGAGGAGAATCACTGTGAGTTCAAGGCCAGCCTCAGCTATAAAGTGAGTTCGAGGCCAGCCTGAACTGTATAGCGAGACCCTGTCTTAGAAAAAGAAAGTTGCAGAACAATTCATACTATGTGATAATACATATGTAAAACCAACACACAAAACAAATACATTGACAAAAAGATCTGTAGAAATGTATACTAAATTGAGAATAGTGTCTGGGTTAGGTGGTTAAGAGCATTTTAACCTTATGTGTATTGCTTTAAATGTTTATATCAAGAATGCATTCACAAATTTTATATTTTAAAAACATAAAGCATTGGTAGTATAGTTTAGTGGTAGAGTGTTTGCTTAGTATATCTGATGCCCTGGATTCAACTCCCAGCACCTTGAAAGAAAACAGAAAATATCCTGTTGTGAATTCATAGAATTTACTATGTTCAGACAACACTAATTTTGTTGTCTTTGTTTTATTAGGAAATATTTTTTCTGTAACCTAGAGTGTAAATCCTTAAAGACAGGCCAGTCTGTTTTGCTCATCATTCGTTCATACAGTGCCTGCCATTCAGAGGTGTCCAAATATTTGCTGACTGACTGACCAACTCACTGAAGAAATATACAGACAGAAGAAGTCTGTCTTTCCTCCAAAAGTAATTCTCCTAAAAAAAAGAAAAAAGAGTCGTTCTCCCTTTTGTGTTTATCTGTAGTTCATTCATTTTTATAGTCAAATAAACTACATTATGCAGATATACCAGTCTTTTCTTTCATTTCCCACTCAATGAACTGCCGTGCAGATTTTTGTGGCTATTATATGTAAAGCTTTGCAAGGATTCATGTACATGTTTCATGGAGATATGTTTTCATTCTCTTGAGTAAATGAGATTGATGGACTGTAAGATATTTGCCTTGAAGTGATAATTGTTGAAGCTGGTGATGAGTACATAGAAGTTCTTTTACTTGTGTATGTTTTTTTTTTTTTCATAAAAGAACATTTTATTATCTCTTATTTTTTTCCTATATTCATAGGCAGTTATTTAGGATCGAAGGAGTAAAAAGTGTCTTCTTTGGACCAGACTTCATCACTGTCACAAAGGTATACATAGAATTTGTTTTTTATATTGTAGGATTTTATTAAAAATAGGATTAGAACTACTATTAGTTTTTCTGCATCCAGTGTACCTCTCCAGATTTTTGTTTGTTTGTTTTTTTGAGATGGGGTCTTGCTCTGTAGCCCAAGCAGGCCTTGAACTTACTATGTAACCCAGGCTGGTCTTGAACTCGGCAACCCTTCTGTCTCACCCTCCCAAATGCTGGGATTACAGGCATGCACTACCATACCCAGCTCACAAAGAAATTTTTGTAGAAAAAAGCAGTAAGAGTTTTGTAAACTCTATTTTTAGGCATCAAGTGGTTTTCCCAAATGAAAAGTTACGATCAGCAAATCTAAGTTGACTGATCCCTAGTCTTCAACAGTTTACAGACTTCTGGTCTATCTTTGTTATTCTGTTATTCTTGGTTTGGTTTGGTTTGGTTTGGTTTGGTTTGGTTTGGTGGGGTTGAGACAAAGTCTCACGTGATTCAGACTGACCTTGAACTCACTACTAAGCCATGGCCTCTCTTTATTATTCTGTTATTCTTTGTTGTGTTTTGGGATTTGGGGAGTGTGATGGGGCAGTTGAGACAAAGGCTCACTTATGTAATTCAGACTGGCTTTGAACTCACTATGTAGTTCTGGCTTGCCTTGAACTTGTGTCGATCCTCCTGTCTCAGCCTCCTGAGTGTTGGAATTATAGGCATGTGCCATCTGCTTGGCTAGTTGTCTTTCTTTTGTTTGTTATTACCTTGTGTGTGTGCTTGTGTAGTGCTAAGAGTGGAACCCAAGGTCTTACTATTACCAAGCAAGTGCTGTACCACTAAGCTGCATCCTTAAACCTTGATCTATTTTCTTGAAATAATCTTTCTTATCATGGACTACAAATTTACTTGACATCTGCAGTGATCACCAGTTTCCCTTTTTAATTCATGACTGTAATACATAAGCTTCTTTATGCAGCATTTATGTTATTTTTCTGCATATATACATATATTTGCAGTTTATGTGCTGTTTTCTCATTCAGCTTCAGAACACGTTTTTCTTTTTGTTACCAGTATTTGCATTTCCTTACTCAGCAGAGCCTGCTGTTTACTGAAGATCTGTGAAGTGTTCTGGTCCATCTTCTGAATGATTTATTAAAATATTACTTAGAACTGGTTTTTTTCCTAATATCTAGACATCTCACTAGTTTTATTCCTGCATCCATAGCAGTATCCATTCATCTTACCTTCTGTTTATTGTCTCTGGTTGTCAATTGATGACAAAAATAGATTCTTTTATCCATGTTGACTCAGTTTTAATAGTACGTATTTAAGTGTGGATTCTAGCTAATAGCATCTTCTGAGTTTAGATTACATTTAGCAGTCTTTCCTCCTAAGAGCTTTCCTTTACAAAACTAGAACAACACATATTGCTTTCTTTTTATAGTCATTATTACTAGTAGGATTTACTAATCCTATCTTCATTAATGGAAACAACTAGTTGGTCAAGTATGCAAGTCAAATAGATATGAAGTCTTTCCAAGATGCTGGTGATGTTGACAGTCCATAAGTACTCTAGCAGAGTAGCCATGTTCTATAGTTGCATCACTGACTTTTTAAAATGCTCTTGAAGAAATATATGCAAATTGGATTTTTAATAATTATGGTATATCCTATATATCTTACGGAGTAGTCGTATTCTATTTTTGAAAGAGAATGGGAATCTCTTTATCATCCTCTTTAAAGACAGAATCCATTCAATATTTTAATTCTTTTACATCATGAAAAAATATCCTTTGTTATTCCCTAACTAGGTCATGATACATACATCTAATAAAAGTTTGATGAGTGAGTGAATGACAGAATGTTCTAAGATTGTATCCTTCGAAAAACATTTAAGGGAAAAAGGCATTTAAGTAAGACCATCTCAAAGAGCCGAAACTGCCACATATTCTCCAGAAATGGGTACTGTTGTATAATATATGATAGGAAAAGATTGTTTAGAGATACAAGATAGCATTCTATATTTGTCTTTGCTCTTGACTGGAAATACAGTATTTTCCTATATCTGTTTGCAGGAAAATGAAGAATTAGACTGGAATTTACTGAAACCAGATATTTATGCAACAATTATGGACTTTTTTGCATCTGGATTACCCCTAGTTACTGAGGAAACATCTTCAGGAGAACCAGGTAATCTATTGTGTTATGCAATTAGTATTTATCTTTTTTTTCTTCCCATTTGCCTTGATTTCAGAAGTGTTAGGAATACAGATTTTTATCATATCATATATTTAGCTCTGGATCCAATTCCAGAGAGGACAAAAATTCATTTTTTATTTTGTTTAATTTATTTGTTTTTGGATATTGTAGATTGAACCCTGAGACTTCATGCCAAGCGATCCCTTCCCTTTTTTAATTTTTTGTTTTGAGACAGAATCTAAGTCACTATGTTGCCCAGGCTGGACTTGAACTTGGAATCATCCTGCCTCCCTCTGCCAGAGTACTTGGATTACAGGCATGTGCTACCATGCCCAACTTTCTTTACATTTTTTAAATAAATATATTAGGAATAAATGGTGTCTTGTTTTAATTGGATTTCCTTACTACCCAAACTGAAGCTTTTCACATATTTTCTGTCCATTAAATTTCCTTGTCACTAAATTTCCTGTTCATATTCTTTGCTAATTTTTTTAAAAGATTGGGTGATAGATCTTTAAAATTTACTTGAGAATGTTTTTAAAAATATTCTGTTAAGTTTTTTATAATACATAATTTGTATGATACATAATTTGTTAAGTTTTTTATAATATATAAATTCTTTCTAACTATTGCTAGGACCTGGGGATGTATCTCAGTGGTAGAGACCATGCTGAACATGTGTGAGGCACTGGGTTCATTTCCCAGCAGCGCATGAGAAAAGAAAATAAAAAGACATCATAAGTAAAGTGGAAAAAGATAAATTCATGTTTTTGTTTTATGCACTAGAGGTCTAACCTAGTACTCATACACGTGCTTTATCACTGAGCTACATTCTCAGCCTCTACATATTTTCTTAAAGCGTATATATGTAAAAATGATCCCTTTAGGGCTGGGGATTTAGCTCAGCGGCATAAGCACCTGCCTGGCAAGCACAAGGTCACGAGTTCGATTCCCCAGTACCAAAAAAAAAGGTCCCTATATAGAGGAATTTGACTAAATTTGTGTAAAAAATACACAGACCGCATCTGAGGACTTAGCTCAGTAGCACAGCTAGTGTAAGGGCCTGGGTTTGATCTGTAGCACCTCAAAAAATAAAAACCCATAGGCTACACTTGGAATTTATCTTATAATGTAATTGTAAAAATACGCCAATATTTATATAGGAAGTGTGCTGTGCTTTGTTAAAAATAATTGTAAACTGTAAATACTTGAAATAGTCAAGACACAGGCAAAAACAAACCTGTCATAAAGAGGCATTTTGGGCCGGGGATGTAACTCAATGGCATAAGCACCTACCTGGCAAGCACAGGGTCCTGAGTTTGATTCCTGGTACCAAAAACAAAACAAAACAAAAAAAACCCATATTTTTAAATGCTGATATGGAAAGACCTTCAAGATATATTAAAAGCAAAATATAGAATAATATATATAGTATGCTCTCATCTGTGTAAACTCACATATGTAACTGTAAACTTGTCCCAGGAGGATTGCCACTAAACTCACAATAGTGGTTGTCTGCAAGAGAAACGATAGGGAGTAGAACTTTGGTTTGCTAATGTAGGAGACTAACTTTATTATGTTTATTTCTTTTATTAAAAAGGGCCCAAAGCTAATATAATTAAATATTAATAGTTATTTATAAGTTGCCAATGATCTAGTGTTTGTTACAATATAATGTGGATTCTCTGTGTTTTAGGATTTTCCCCAAGTAAATAAATTTTTACTTACAAAAAAGATAAAATGCTTATAGGAAGGTATTGGTCTGAGCAACTATTTTGAAGATAACAATAGGCAATATAACAACCATGGTTTTAAAAAAAAGGTATTGGTAAAGTATATAACTTTACAAAAGTAAAGCAAAAACTGAAATGAAGCAAAATGAAAAGCCATCTTTTTATTCATATTTATAGAATATTTCAGAAATTTCCAGAAGGCTTACATCTGTTTTTAGTATGGTTTTTTTTTTTGTTTAAATCACTAAATGGAGAAACTGAAGATAGGCATACTTCTTTGCCTCAAAATTTCCATCAAAATCCAGATAATCTATTTTCTCTGCTACTTTTTAATTCTTGAGAATGCTAAAAATTTACAAATTTTATAGCCAAAAATTTCAAGTCTTGACAGGGTTAGCAAATTCAAGTATTTCAGTTTACTCACTTTTATTACTAAATGTTGAGTTGATCAATATTCCTTAGTTTTTCTTTAGATAATTAAATGAATGATTCTGTTTCCCCAAAATCAACTCTGTCACACAATCAAGCTGCATATTCTATATGTTTATGTTTTTAATGAGCCATGAAATTAAAACCATCATATTCTATTACTTGTCTATGAATGCTGAATTTCTGCTATTGATTTTGTTACTTATAATTGTTTTTAGCTTCTGAAGAAGATGACGAAGTTGTGGCAATGATTAAGGAATTATTAGATACTAGAATACGGTATGTACTCCACTTTCCATCTGAAATCAAATGCTACAGAGGCAATTTTCATCATAGAAATATATTTGTAGTTGTTTGTGAGATCGCAGTAGAATTTCACAGTAAGTTATAAGTTTTAAACAAAAACAGGTAATCAGTTAAGTTTAAAGCCTAATGTAGTCTTTTGAAAACCACTGAGGATAGATTTTAAGTATTCTAACTATAAAACATGTATGTGAGCCATGTTAT
The DNA here is from genome assembly GCA_004027295.1 of Dolichotis patagonum. Classification (NCBI taxonomy): domain Eukaryota; kingdom Metazoa; phylum Chordata; class Mammalia; order Rodentia; family Caviidae; genus Dolichotis; species Dolichotis patagonum. Next base: position 7,135 of record PVJX010011603.1, on the reverse strand, counting down.
TTAACTTGATTTAGGGTACTCCTCAGTATCTATATATTTTAAAACATAATGTTGTACATGATAAATATATAATTTTTATTTATGGGTGTTTTTTTTTTTTTTGAGACAGGATCTTACTATGTATTTCAGGCTGGCCTTGAACTCAGTTTGTAGCCCGGGCTGGCCTTGAACCTCATAGCAGTCCTCATGCCTCAAGTCTCTCAATTGCTGGGATTACAGATGTGCACCACAATGTCTAGCTGGATTTGCCTGGGGGTGTAGTTTTGGGGTTTTTTTGTTTGTTTGCTTTTGTTTTTCCTTGTTTGTTCCGGGGATTGAACTCACGACCTCATGCTTCCCAGGCAGGCGCTTCTGCCGCTAAGCTAGATCCCCGGCCCTCCAGCTGGATTTGAAATAATTAATTTAAGGGAAAGAAAAATAAGTCTAACATTCAGAAGTTCTCTCCACAAGGCACTTGCTTAGTCTTAGCTGTGTACAAAAGAGGCTGAATAAAATAGCTTTAACTGCTGGCGATTGAGCTCAGTGGCGTAAGTGCCTGCCTGCTAAGTGCAAAGTTGTGAGTTCAATCCCCAGTACAAAAAAAAAAAAAAGCTCTAACTTTGTGAATTCAGTAATACAAAAATTTAAACTCTGGCTAGGCTTGGTGGTACATACCTATAATCCCAGCTTCTCTGGAGGTTGAGGCAGGAGGATCACAATTTCAAGGTCAGCCTGGGAAACTTATTGAGACCCTGTGTCAGAATTTTAAAAGGGCTAGGGTGTAGCTCAGTGTTAGAGCACTCCTGGGTTCAGTGCCTAGTGCTGGGGCGGGGCGGGGAATCTAGACTCTGAGCTATATTAAATTTTTTCTTTTCTTGCTTTTTTTCTTTCTCTCTTTTTTTTTTTTTGTGGCACTTCTTTCAAATGTGTCACAAATGCTTTGTGACTACAGGCCAACTGTACAGGAAGACGGAGGAGATGTAATCTATAAAGGCTTTGAAGATGGCATAGTACAGCTGAAACTCCAAGGTTCTTGTACCAGCTGCCCCAGTTCAATCATTACTCTGAAAAATGGGATTCAGAACATGTTACAGTTTTATATTCCGGAAGTAGAAGGTGTAGAACAGGTACGCCAGTATCATTACAGTTTAGATTTAATGGTAAGATAAACATAAAAAGAAATTCATGACCTGACCTTTTCTTCAAAGACAAGATCTTTGTGTTGCAATTTTTATCAGATTAGGAGCCTCCTTGTTTTATCAGTAACTTCAGTGTTATGAATGCCTACTGTGTACCAGGCAGTTTTACAGTTTATTGCCTCATTTATCTAGCAGTGTGTTAAATCACTCCCATTTTGTACATAAGGAAACTAACCCCTGGAGGGTACACTATGCTGTAATTGTAGAGAAATTATGAAAGGGGAATTCAAAATATGCAATTTTATAGGTAAATTTCAGAAGTTTTTAGTGGAAGAGCTCTACTACATTATTTATCAATCTCTTTGTTTCCCTTTTCCCTCTCTCCTTCCTTCCTGCCTTCCTTCCCTCCCTCCTTCCTAAAGCAGTGCTAGAGATTGAACCCAAGGCCTTGTACAGGCTAGTCAAGTGCTCTATCACTGAGCTACAGCCCTGTGCCTAGCTTTATTTTTTATTCTTAATCACACAGGCAAGGAGCTTGCTGAGGAATCATGCTCTGTTGTACAGTTAAAGCGAATACCAAGTATGGTCATTGACCTTGAGCTATAGCATGACATCTAAATTATTTTCTGCCTCAATGCATAAAGAATATAGCACAACAGTCAAAGTTCTTCTCACTGCAGTGATGGCTTCATGGGAAGAGATTATAAAGGAAAGAACATGCAGAAATAAGAAATTTGAGAAAATGCCTATAATTCTCTGTTTGTAACAAAAAGTCCACCCCCCCAGCTCCTTTGAGCATCATTTATGACTAAATATTAAAAGTACATCCTTTGGGCCAATGCATGCCATCTGCTCTTTGATGCCTTTATCAGTCTTCTGCTTGGGATGAAACTCTGCTTTCTATGTATCTGTTTTAGTATTTTGTTTAGATATGACTAGAAATATATCTAGGTCTTTGTATTTCTCTGCAACATCTAGTCCTGTGTCTTACAAATGTCTTTTAAAAGTTTACATTAAATAAGTTTTTAGGGGTATTATTCCAAATTTAGAAATAATTCTATCTAAAATAGGAGTTGATTTACAGAATTCTTTGGAGCGTGTGTCTATAAAATATTAATTCCTTGGATGTAAAATATCCTTTTTTTTTTTTTTGAGACAATATCTCTCTATGTAGTCCAGGCTGGCCTTGGACTAACTATGTAGCACAGGTTGGCTTTGAACTCATGGTAGTCTTCTTGCCTCAGCCTCCTGAGTGCTGGAATTACAGATGTGAATCATCATGCCTGGCAAAATACCCATTTTTATTCAACCGAAAAGAGAAACTATGAGATAATTATTTTTACATTGATCGTCTCACATCATACCCAAATTCACTTAGATTTCTTTTTTTTGGTGCCAGGGATTGAACTCACGACCTCACATTTGCCAAGCAGGCACATACGCCACTGAGCTAAACCCCCAGCCCTCATCTAGATTTTAAAAGCCATTTAGTGTTAATTTTATTTTGAGATGGGATCTTACTGTTTTGCCCAAGATGATCCTAAACTGCTGGGCTCAAGTGATACTCCTCCTTTGGCATCCTGAGTAGCTAGGACTACAAGTATGTGCCACCACACCTAGACCATGTAGATTTTTTTAATTTTGTTCCTTTATCCCCCATATGCCTTTTAAAAATTGCATTAATTGACATTTCTATGGGTTGACAAATAAGGAACATTTTTATTTACTTGTCCAGGGTAGAGCGCTGAATTGACTGTTAGATTATAGAATCGAATTGACTCTTAATTATAGTATGTGTCGTGAGGCGAAAAATACTCAAGGGGTTTTCATTCCTGACACACTATACTGTCAGCACTTTGGAAGGCTGAGGTAGGAGGGTTACTAGTTAGGGTTATGTGATTATTTTTCTGTCTATAGCTATTAGTCTTTGTTATCTGAGTAATATATTAGCTTATGGAAAGATACTAACATTTCCATTATTTTCTTCAAAGATTCATTAGTATTATTTCTCACTGAAAATCTTCACATTTTTTAAGGTTTAAAATGACTTTTATTTTAGTAAAACCAAAATAATTGGTTGATACTATGGTTTTGGGAGTTTTTTTGTTTGTTTTACTTTAGAGATTGTTTTTCTAGTAAGTATTTTTACACCTAATCGTTTGGTTTAGCTCTATAGAATACAGCTCAGTAAATAAGATGCTTTGGGGGGAAAAAAAAGACAAAAACTTACTTACATCATCTTACAACTAGAAAATACCAGTTTATGATTTAGAATCTTCTTTGCGTAGATGAGACTCTGCTACTGGAAGCTTTTATAGAGACAAGGAAAGGCCAGCAGCATTTTAATAACATTGCACATATTTGCTTTTACTTCATTAGGATTACCAGTTATGATCCATATTTTGTACTTTGGGACTTTTGATAGATATATTCTTACTGAATTGCCATGCATTGTTGTAGACTGTTTCAGGTCGGCAACTAATAGTAAAGTATGGAAAACAATAATTCTAATCCTTTTCCTAATTCTTTTTGTCTTTTGGTTTTAGGTAATGGATGATGAGTCAGATGAAAAAGAAGCAAACTCACCTTAAAATAATCTGGATTCTCTTTGGGCACAGCAGTTGGACTTATAATATCTACTAGGCTTTTATTAAATGCTGAGGAACTTGAGGATTAATAAAAAACGCCCTTTCCTTGGAGAATGATGTGTAAATGTTGCATGTTTGATTTACCTCAGGAGTTATTTATAGCATCCTGAGTCATCTTGTGCACACATGGATTTTATCCAGGGATATTTTTATTTTTGTTCCTCATTTCTCATGGTGCTTTCTTTGCATAATATGTGATGCCATTTAAAATCTATTTTATCCCATCTACTTTCTTTATTTTTTATTTAGAAGTTAATAGGCAGAATGCTTTTTTTAAATATTCTAAAAGGCTTAGCTTTCTGTAAAATGTTTAAAACCATTTTTCTGAAGTTTTTAGCTTATTTAAAAATAAAACGAAACTAACTCTGGGTTGCTGGTAATAAATAGCACACTGTAAATAGCACATAACTTCTCATTGAAAGACCAAACTTTTCATTTAGAAAAATCAAAAACCATAATACTAGGGGGCAGGGGATAGCTCAGTGGCACAGAACTTCTCTGGCATGTCTGAAGACTCTGGGTTCAATCTTCAGCATCAGAAATTCTTAACCTCCAAAACGCAAGGACTATATTCCAGAATCTGGACACAATTTCAGTTGTTTATAAGATGAAAAACTCCCTTGTTGGTTTTGTTTTGTTTTGTTGTTTTTTTGATGCCATGTTGGCCCAGGTTGGCCTCAAACTTTTGATCCTTTCTGCCTCAGCCTCCTGATGCTGAGATAACCACCATGCCCAGCTTTTCAGAAGCTGCTTTGGTCTTTCTTGCACTAGATTCTGCCAACTCAGAGGTCCATACATTTTTCAAAAATTCAAAAATTGTATTACTTGATGCTAATTTCTGTGCCATGCTAAAAATTTGAAGGTATCTTTCTAATGTAGAGTACTTCTTTTTCAGATAAAATAGTATCAACCATTACACCTTTTACTTTTCTATAGTAATTTACAGAAAATACCAGAAAAGGAAAGATGAGCAATAGCAATGATAACTTGCATCTCTGGAATTCTAGCCACAAAAGTACAAAAATTAAGATGGAGACAGAATCAGGAAAAGCTCTATCAGTTGTGAATGCTGGGAACTGAGGTTTTTATTTTTGTCTTTTGGCTCATAGAACCAGACAGTGGGAGGGGTTGGAGAATTCATTCCCTGAGCTCTTCTCGATGAATAAAGGCAAGAGGCTTGGAATTATTTGGTAAGCTAGGCACCTAAACCTGTCCTTTTCTTAAAGTTACAGGAAACTGAGACTAGGAGAAAATAATAACAAGTTTGGGTATGGTCTGAAAGGAGAGGATCAAGTGGGGAGAGGATTAACTAGGAAAGGGAAAATCTTGAAAATGAGAGGCCAAAACAGGTGCAAGATGAGGGAAGAGCATTCTAGGCATAAGAAGCAGTGTAGTCAGAATCAAAGGTGTGAGATATACTTGAGAACTGCAAGAAGCTAAGTGTGGTTTAAGTGTTAAAATGGAAATGCTGAGCTGGAAACAGTGCAGAAGTAGCACTGGACAAAATGAAGAGTGCAGTAGAAAGCTCCTGGTCACCTGCCCAACATACATGCCCATGACTTGCTAGGGGAGTCCCTTGTAGTCATTTTGGTAGCAACATGCCCAAGGAAGGTAGGTCCCACCCCAGTGTAAGAAGATGATATAACTAGTCTAAAACAGACATTTTAACGCCATTTATCTTTGCCAACATTAATCTATGAGTAGGTGTTTTACCCAGCCTTAGCCAGTGAACCATCAGAAAAAGTGTGTTGCTTAATGCTGGAAATGCTTAATGTCTGAAATGCTTTTCAGAGAAAAGGTAGGGGAAGTTGAAGGAAGGGAACAGAATATTGGGAGTGAGGGGCTCATACATTCATCCATTCCTTTCTTTCCTGCTTAGTACACTATGAGGAGAGATACCAAAGCAATGAAATCACTTTGTAATCCTAACAAAACAAACAACAGTCTACTGAAAATGACGGGCAGGAGAGAAAGGGCCTGGATCCTTGAGGACATCATTGCTTTTAGGGCCAACTCAGGGACCACCCACTGTAGAGTCTATCATGTCAGACAAATGCTCTTCTTATTTTCAATGCTATTATCAGATATTCTGTGACTTGGTGTTGACTGCATTCTAACACATGAGACTGGTAAGTCGTGAAGGACTTGGCAAGTAGTTTTACTGCTTTCTATTTGTGGCAAGCTGCTAAATTTCAATCTTAACATGAAACAAATAGAAACGTGTATTTTTTAGTTAATTGAACCACTTGTTCAATCAGTGATTGATTGATTTTTTTTTAAAGGGTAGCAACCATACAGTATTCCAAGGAAAAAAGGAAAAGTACAACAACAATAAAACCTAAGAAATTATTACTTGACTAATTACATACTGACTTCTTGGAAATAGTTGTTCAAATTACAAAGTTAAAACATGTAAAGTAGACATTCAAACAGTGAGACTGTTAATAGTTCTGCTCCACGATCTGACAAAAACAGCAATATGGTCATCCATCTTACCCACTCAAATATACATGCAATTATATCAATAGGGTAAAATTAAACACAACAAAACGGAGCAAAGCGGATCACAAGAAAGCAATGTAAGACATAAATTTCAAAGCTAGACAATTCGAGATATTCACTATCATATTGACTTTTGTTTTCTTCCAGATAGTTGTCCATATTGTCAAATATAGGGAATTCACATGAAACAACCTAGTATGGAATTGATCTGAGCAGGACGAGGAGGGCATTACGGGTCTTCAAGACCATACATTAGGGAAGTCATGAATGGCTGTCATAGTGTCTTGCATTCTCCTCAAAACAGCTGTCCATACCTTAATGTGTGTTGAACTTAAACAAGACAAAGCAAGCTAAGATCACTTTGAACAAAAAGTGATAGTTTTGCTGGACTTCACATCATGACATTATGGAATCAGCACTGGGTATTGTAGTGTCTCTTTTTCTTCAAAGTAGTTGTTTATTTCAACATGTGTTACATAGTTGGTTCTTGTAAACTCTTTATAAGCTCTACATATGCGTGAGTCTCTACGTGTATATCTGTATTATCAGGAAATTTCTGATATTAGCAGGAAAAACAAAACAAAGCAAGATAAAACAATTCCTAGAAAAGCATGAGGCAGAAAAGTCACATAAAACCGCAATACAAGGTGATTTACAATGGTTACCAGGGTGTCTCAGCAGTATATAACAACATTAATAAAAACAAAGCATTAGAGACATTATAAGATTTCAAAAGCAAGTAATAATCAAACCAGAGTGGGTATCTTAGTGAATCTTGTCATCTTCAGTGTAGTTGCCTATACTCTTAGACTTGATGCTATCCATCACAACAGATTTAAATAAAATCAGTCAATACAAAGTAGCAAT
>PVJX010011602.1:0-53011 GCA_004027295.1 Dolichotis patagonum | reverse complement strand
AGAAACAGACCCGAGGATCAGTGGAATAGATTGGAAGATACAACCACAACTGCAAACTCACTGAACCACCTCATCTTTGATAAAGGGGCCAAACATGCTCGCTGGAAGAATGACAGTCTCTTTAACAAATGGTGCTGGAAAAATTGGCTGTCCATATGCAGAAGACTAAAACTAGACCCATGTCTATCACCATACACTATACAAATATTTTATTTCATGTTATTTTTTATTTGTAAATATAAGATTACATTAAATAATCGTGCATTGAGGGTCTTCTTACAATACATCTAAATTGTCAGATTATAGATAAACATGTCATTTTCTACACATTCTGATTTCCTGAGAGGAAGTCTGAGGGTCATATTTGAAGTGCTATTTCCTTCTGTCTTTATGAGTATATTTATACTTAGCTAATACTGCTGGTGTGTTCCATTCACTACATATCTATTTACATCTTCTCAGGTTTTCCTAGATGATGAAATGCATGACCTACTACCATTAAAAATGCAATTAGAAGACAGATGTGATCATAAAGTGCTAATAACTAAATTGGATAGAATCTTGTTAGTACAGCATGTACACAAGCTAAATATTGACTTAAAATCACATTGGAGTCACCATTCTTTCAGGAGATGAAAAGTCAAGACGAAACACATTTCAATTTAATAATTTAAATGATTATTAATAAAGAGAGAATGAGGAATATAAAAACTTAGAGAATATACAAGGGTAAATATAAAGTAAAACTGCTAATGTAGGACTTGAAATTCTTATGTGAATTTGAAAATTCTGGGAGACAAATGAACTAAGATGAGCATAAATGTGGAGTAAAAAGAAATACGAACTAAGCATTCTTTGGGAATACTTTTCATATCGTTTTTATTTGTGACCAACATTGTGGTGACATTAAAAGCTGCCCCTTGTAATAGATAAATACATCTACCAAAGCAATAATCTTAACAGTAATTATGAACAAACATCAGTTTACCCTAATACTTCAAAAATCAAGCAATTTGTTTGAAGTACCACATGCTACCTGAAAATCTGATTGTGTAGATAATTTCATTGTTTTCTGTTTACATAAATTTTTTAGATGTCTTTGAAGCTTTCCATTAGGCATCTATCAGAGGGAATGTACCCTGTTGACATTAAAAGCACTCAGCAAGCTTGACTAGTGTCTTCTCCTTTCACCTAGGACTACTCTAAACCAAGACTCAGGTTAGTATCAGATGGTGAGAACTACTGCTGCCCAGCAGTGTTGACATTTATTCCTCTCCCCATCCTCTTCAGAATGGACTCTTGAGATATTTGACAACACTTGCATCAGATGGTGTTAACTTGAATTAACCTTCCTTGTAGTACTTGGTCTTAAGATATTGAACATAGACTACTAAACTTTTTACCTCTCTAACTCTAATGGACAGCCTTTATGTGACAGGTGACTTTCCCTGCCACTACTGTATTCTGTATTGACCTTAACTCAGTTGTTGTGATCCCAGTTCAGTTTCTTCATTCTTTCTCCATCATCACTGAGATTTTTGCTCTTCTTATTCATTTACCAAATATTTAAAGAGAGCTTTACATGTAAAGCTTTATTCTGGATTCCATGGGAGCAGCAATAAAGAAAATAAAGTTCCTGTTTTCTCCTCTAGTGGAGGAGAAGAGATAGTGAATAAATTTACTTTTCAGATTTTAAAATAAAGTGGGGGTAAAGACAATTTTATAGAGAGTGGCAAGGGGAATCTCTGGTGCACTCACATTTGAGCAAAGTCTGAGGCAGATGAAGATGAAACACATTCTAAAATCTGTGAGGAAGAAGGTTCTAGGTGCAGCAGCAGGAGAAATATCTTAAAGTAGAAGCATTGTTGGAGATTTCAAGAGATCTAGAGCAGTTAGAGAGAAAGGGAAATAAATAGTAGCTGAAGACAGGGAAATACTGGAAGAGTTTTGCAGACCAATCCAATAGAGTCTCACAATTTGAAAAGTTCTGAATGAGAGACGAAATTGAAGAATTTTGAGCAACACCTTAAAATTCCCCTCATGTTCCTTTTTAGCCGTTACCCCAGTAGCTCCTATGCTGACTTTTAACACCATTAAGTAATTTGACTTGTGCTTGAATTTTATATGAAGGAAAGTATGTACTGTGACCTCTTGAATATCTAACTTATTTCACTCCAATTATATTTGAGATTTTCCATATTATTGAATGTAATCATAATTATCTTATATTCATTCTTGTATCAACTTTTATTGTACAAGTATCCACAGTTCATTTATGCATTTTCTTAGTAACTGACATTTAGTTTGTCTCGGCTGTCTGGGACAGTGTTGTTATAAATTATTTCCCTCCACATTTTTTTGAGGTGACTACAGTTAAAACTTGCATATTCTAAAACTGGACAAAAGAAAATGACAGTCAACAATACACAGTCTGGGTGCAGCATACTTTCTACTCTCTGACAACCAAAGGAGTACTCTTTCCCTTGCTCCATGAAGATAACATTTACTTGAATTAGAAATGGAAAGTGCTGCCACCAATTTGGGCTGCTATAATTCTGCATGATACACACACAAGCATCTCTCTTTACAGGTTCTAGTCAACTCCATTTCCCTGAGATCAATCTTTGAGCAGGAAAGTGACACCAAAAATATTAGATCTGTAAGATACGACAAGACCCCCTGCAGGCTTTTCAAAAAGCAAAAAAGTTCTGAAAATGTGCAACCAAGATTTTCATTTCAGCCACAGAGATTCACTGATGTGGAATGGAAGCATCAAGAAGCTTTGGGATCTTTCCTAAGCATTGTGAGTTAGAATCTCACATCTCAGGCTCCATGGATCACTGCAGATTCTGATAAAGAAACTGCATTTTTCCACCTTTACTCCATTTCCCTAAGAAGATAGAGAACAAATATTAGCATTATGTATGTGGGTTTAATATCCTTATACCCTTGAAATGAATAATGTGGAAAAAAGTGAATCATTGAGAAAAAAATGAAGAATCTTCTTTTGAAGGACACTGGAGAAGGTTGCAGAGAAAAAGAAAATAAGAGGAGAACTGAGAAAGTTCTCAGAGAACTGGCAAAGAATCAATGCAATGATCTTGGCCAAGTATCTCAGAAAAGGACAACACCATGTGAGAGTCCTGGCTAAGATTCTTCGGATGCGACCTTGCACCCAGGCACTGGTATATGTTTTTTCTGCAGAGTTCTTGTTGGGTAATTCCAGCAAACCTTCTCTGTGCTAAATGCTCATCATTCTCACACAGGACTTTTAAACTGCAGTAAGTGGACAGTGTGCTTATTTTCTAATGAGGTTGTCATAGAATCATCATTGAACCCATTCTTGTAAGATAAGGAAATGAAGAGACAACATAACTGTTCACCTAGAAAAGTAGTTGATAGTCTTATTATCGTGTCATTTTTGGAGTGCACTAGGTAATTTCAATTACTGCAGCCATGGTGACCTTTCTCACTAGATAATTCCTTTCCATTCTTGAGGACCCAGCTCACTGTGACCTCCTTTCAGAAGACCTCTGAGAAGACCTAGTAACTGTGGTGCCACTTTCCTGCCTAAATTTCTCAGACAGAATCTTTAACTTCTCCCTTAGCTTTCCTGTAGTCCTTTTCATTTGGCCACCTTGTAGACTTGATTCCATTATTTTGTGATTTTTTTAACATAAATATTTGTTTGCTTCAATGTATCCTTCTTGGGAATATCATCTCATTCATGCTTTTACTCCTATACATGGCACTTGACTTAGTAGGCTTTATAAACTGTTGTAGTATGAATCCTTCCATGGTTAACTATTAATAATTTGGAGATTCTAACACAAAAATGAAACCATGGGACCTGATTTCCAATAATTGTTCAGAATTTCATGAAAGTAACAGTAAAATATTAAAATGAGCATCAGGCCTTCTGAGTGCAGGGTTCTTAGGTTGTACATAAATGAAAGTAACCCTGGTGAGAAGACAGTCTTAAGTTCAGCTACATCTTTAACCTGGTATAAATTGTACCATATTTTATTGGCCCACATTTTATGTTATTGGCTACCAGAAAATGGAGTGGGTAGGAGGAGGAGGAGGAGAAGGAGGAGGAGGGGAGAGAGAGAGAGAGAGAGAGAGAGAGAGAGAGAGAGAGATTGAAGAAAGAGGAGCTGTGTACAAGAAAACTCCCATGTTATACCTCTAGTGGCCTACCTCTTCCTACTAACTTTTTTTTTGTTGTTATTGCTGGGGATCAAACCTAGGACTTCCACACTGAACTCTAGCCCTAGAATTTTTTGTTTTTATAAACTGGGGACAGATTCTTGCTAAATTGCCAAGATGCAATAGAAATTTCAGTCCTTCTACTTCTGTTTCCCAGAGTTCTGGGATGATCAGTATGTACTAGCATGCCCAATTCCAAATTCCAACTTGTTAGAACATGTTTATCAACGAACTCCTCAGTGGGTTGATTCATTGATGATTATTGCTCTCCATGATCAAATTACTTTCTTAAGACCCAATTTCTGATAACATGACAATTTTGGTGCACATTTTAGATCTATATGATAATGCTATACTCCTGACCTTCAAAGGCTTATGTTCATTTCTTCATGCAAAATACATTTAGTCAATCTTCATGTGTTGCAAAATCTTAACATTTCTAGCATTTTTTAACAATACAAATTCAAAGTCTCTGAGATACAAGGTAAACTCTTAGTTGTGATTCTCTGTAAAAATAAAAAAAAAGTTAAACTTTGCCAATGAAGAATAGTCATTCCCATTCAAAAAGGGAGGAATAGGCTAATAAAAATGAATTGAACCAAAGAGACCAAAACCCTGTAGGGAACACATTAAATCTTGTGGCCAAAAGTGTAGCACCTGGCCAGGTTTTGGTAAAATGTGAACTCCAAGGGGCTAGAGTGTACAGCCCTGTCCCTCTGGCCTTGTTTTTTGTAGCCTACAAGTGCATTTCTTTGGATTGGCTGTGCTACTGTGACTTTCACTAGCAGGCATTCTACATTCGTGGCATCACCAACATGCTAAGGTCTCCATGACACTTTTGGCATCACTCTTACAACTTTGTGCCTCACTCTTTCAAATGCACATTGTCTGGACCCCCAATCTTCTTCCAAAATTTGGGGGAAACATTCCTAAATCCACAAATCATAATTCTGCATGGATGTTGAAGTATACGAATGATGCTAGTGCAGTAGGCTTACCCTCTTGGGCCAAGAATGGAGTAGTCTGTTTCTGGATAACTTTACTTGTGAATATTCTTCACTATATGCCCCTGAGTGAGTAGGGTACCCCAGGGCTCTCTTCTCAAAACACAGTATTCTCAAGATGTGGTCTTTCATTCTACACCCTTGAGTTTGAGACGGGGTGGAGGTCTGCCCAATTCCTGTGATGTCGTCAAGCCATCTTCCTTAATGTCCCAGTGCAAACTACTTGGCTTCTTTTTAATCATGGCAATCTTTTCAGCAACTACACTTTTCTTGCTCCAGCTTCACATACACTTCATTTTTGTCCAAGATGCAAAACATTCACATCTTTTGGCTGAGCTGTTTTGATTTTGAATTTCATTATAGACCTGCTAAAAGTACTCAACAATGTCTTTGCCACAGTGTAAATTTTGGACTACCTTGAAATTTCCACTACCAGATTAATCTGCCATTTTTTGGTACCGTGGATTCAACTTACGGCCTTCACACTGTGCTACATCCCAGCCATTATTTTAAGTTTTTAAATTTTGAGACTGAGTCCCACTACTTACTATGTAGCTCAAGTCGAGCTCAAACTTGTGATCCTTCTACTCATTCTCTCAGAATAATGGGATTACAGCAGTGTAATACCGTATTTGGTATTCTGCCACTTCTACATTCAGCCATGATAAAGTCTTAGAACATGACAAGATGTAAATAAATTCTTTACAGAAGATAGTATTTATGGACCAATTTTCAATAAATTTTCTTATTCTCATCTGAAACCCCATAATTCTGGCCTTTGCTCTCTACATTTCTAACAGCATTCTGGTCTTCTAAGTTCCCGCCAGAATTGACAAGCAAGCTCTGCTTATAACATTGTAGGCCTTCTTTAGCCCACTTCTTAAAAATTTCCAACCTCATCCAGTTCCAAATGCTTCTGCAAGTCAGATCCAAAGGTTTCTGAATTACATGGTGAAGTACTGTCAGAGGAATAGCTCGATTTCCTGAACCCATTCTCCATACTAGTCACTTCTCTGCCACTGAGACAAAACACCTGGCACTGGTTATGTAAGGAGAGATTACTTTGGCTCATGGTTTAAAAGGGTTCAGTCTATGATCAACTGTCAGCAAAGCAGAATAACAATGTTGAAAAGGCATGGTGGAGGAAGTTTGTTTAGCCCACAAAGTAAGGAAGCAGAGAGGGAAGAGGAGCAGGAACAAGAATACACCCTTCCAGAGAATGCTCTCAGGGACTCACCTCTTCTGACCAGGCCCCGCTGAAGTGAAGCAGCACTTTCAGCTAAGAAATCGTCAATAGATTAATCCATAGGTATAGCATCTCCCTAATGTAGTCACCTTCCCAAATTCCCACCTCTAAATACACAATTGCTAGTGGATATTTTAGATCTAAGTTATAACACATGCTCATATGTGTGTATATAAATGTTGACTGTGTTTGAATCTAATTATAAATATTCTCTATAATGTACAGTTATCTGAAGCCCTTGTATCTGAAGCCCTTTTACTTGTAATTATTGGGCAAAATTTTTCTTTTAGTATTAGAATAAAGAATGACTACACTTTGATTTGAGTTAATAGCTATTTACTGAATATATATTATGCACTAGATTTTGGCCAAATGGTATACATATGTAGTTAAAATTAAGACATTAAGCAGTCTTGAAGGAGGTTTGTATCTAATGAAATACATGCTAAAAGGTACTCAGTATGTTGCAGCCACTGTAAAATCTGACATAATTGTGTAACATGTGATTCTAATTTTGCCTGAGGAATAAAAAAGTCTACTCTGAAGAAATGACATTTAAACTGAGTCTGAGCTGAATAAGAAGTATTAGTAGACCAAAGATGATAAAGATGCATTGAAGTGAGTAGAAGAAACAGAAAGCATGGAAGGATTTAGCAAAATAACAATTGAAGGCAGAAAGAGCTGAAGTTTCTATTAAAAAAAGAAAATAGAAATAAAATGGGAATAAGAAGTAAGGTGAGAAAGAAAAAAAATTGATGCTGAAGATTAAATAGAAGTTTGGAAATTAGAGCACACACAGCCATTGATTGTAGTTTTAAGACGCCAGTAGAACAGAGGCTCAGGTCCACGAATATCAAAATTCTGGGGAAAGATATTGAAGACATAGGAGGAAAATAAAAACAAATTTAAAATCAAACGTTGTTCATCATTGCTGTACTTATTTGTGTTACTGCTTTATTGAATGTAATGTTTTAAAAACACCATTAATCTATTATCTTTCAGCTCTGAGGATCAGAAATCTGCAGTGAATCCCACAGACATAGAGACAAGATGTTGGCAGAGTTGGTATGCTCAGAGGCTCTACAGGAGAATCTGTTTTCTTTTCGGAGCTTCAGAGGCTGCCTGCTTTCCTTGGTGTGTGGCTTTCAGCCAGCAACTGCATGAGTCTGACTCTGCTTCTGTAGTCACACTTCCTACATCTCTCTTGCTTCTTTCACTTTCAAGGATCTTTTATGTGATGTTAGATGGCTAGATAACCAGTCTGCAATTCTTATTTTAAGATTTGTAAGTGAATCATATGTGCACAGTACTTTTTGCCATGAAAGGTAACATTGTTAGTAGCTCTCCAATACTGTTTAGTAGATCTACTAACACTTATTCATAGGTTGCAAGGATTAAGGTAACCCTGGAGGGAGGAGGGAGTATAATTCTGTCTATAGCAGTTTCTAGGTGGAAGTTAGGTGTTTGTATTTTTAAAAGTCAACTTGATTTGATTTTATACAGCATATTCTACTCAAAAAGAAGATAGACACAAAATTGAAAATGCACAAAGTATTTATGTTAAGAAATACATGCTTTTTCATCTTTAGCATTCAAGAAATCTGATCTCAAATCTTGACTGTATCATATACACTATCAATATGGCCCTGGGATATTATTAAATCTTTCTGTATTCTAATTTTTGTCCCTGATAATGTGAATAATATTACAGTATAAAGTTAATATTTTATGTGATATACTACTTTGGCCTCTGATGAAGTTGAAAAGAGTTCAAACGTCCTAACCCAAATTCCCCTCTCCAGTTTGTTCCCACATATAAGGTTCCCAAGCTAAGTAGTCTTCTGTACCCAGTGGACCAGGGGCCATTCCAACTTCATGTTCAGTTTTTTGAAAGCTCACAGAATTATTTAAAGAAGATGATGACATCTTCCTAAAGGACCCAGGGGTACTTTGCCTCTCCACTAGTATAAAGAATGTCTTGTGTAGTCCTTGTACAGTATAGTTCTTGAGTACAAGCCACACATGGCTTCGTATAATGTGGCCTTTTTCTTCACTGCGCAATGAGTACAGATGACTAATAAACTCCTGTGTATTTCACTTGTCTGGGCCTAGGTGTTGTGTGTCCAACTGTGGCAGTTGACTGACTGTGTCAACTTAAGAATGCCTAACTAGATTGGTTCAACATAGATCTGGGTGTGGAAGATGCATCCTTGGAGAATTATTGTCAGCATTGTGTAAAAGAGAAATGAAGAAGGAAGGATTGCTTCTGTTTCTTCAGAGGAGCTGCAGTCTTTGCCTTCTCCTTGGATATTGTCTGGCTTTGTCGCAGACCCTTCAGCCTCTGGTTATGGATTCACACATGACACTACAGCAAGCTCCAGGCCTTTAACTAGATCCTCCAGATCCCCAGTGGGCAGAAAGACCTTTTTCCCTCTTCCATGTGCGACTGTGTGGGAAGCCATTGTAAGCAAATCTTGTGAATTCTTATGTATTTGTATACTTTGTATTAAATCTGTTTTTCTAGTAGGCACTGACAAACTAACCATTTTTATAACTTTAATTTGGGAATATCTTCCATATCAAAGAGTGAAAAGATGATAAATGAAACAAAACAAATATCAGTATCATAGAATTTTGTTTTCATAGTTTCATAGTTTGAACCCCAGACTTTTGCACTGGAGTACATTTGCAAGTCTTTTTTTGTTGTTATTTTTTTAAAGATAGGTTCTTGCTGAGTTGCCCAAAGTGGTCTTGAACTTGTGATCCTTCTGCCTCAGCCTCCCAGAGTGCTGGAACTACAGGTATGTGATACCATTTGGTTTCTGCTAATGTCTTTAAAATTATATTTAGTACTTAGTAAATAAAATGGCAAAGTCCCATTATACAGGGAAAGCTCAATAACTGGTAGCTATTATTGTGGCTATCATAACATTATTATTATATTTTAAAATTTCCCTTCTGTATATTTGGCACAAGCTGACATTATATTCTTTTCTTAAATCCATATAATAGTGTCCTAAAGAAAAGATGAAAGCAAATTTTTATGAAGACATAAGAATGAGCAGAGTACAACTTGGAGTTTACTGATATAAAGAAGTAGTTTTGATTATTAGACAGAGGATGAGAACAAGGGGCAGAGAGAAGTAAGAGGGGAATGGGGGTGGATATGATCAAAATATGTTATATGGGTTGAATGGAGCTTCCAGTCCTAGTCTTCGGAGAATTCTCCATACTGATTTCCATAGTGGTTGCACCAGTCTACACTCCCACCAACAGTGAAGCAGTGTTCCTTTTTCCCCACAGCTTCGTCAACATTTGTTATCAGTTGATTTCGTGATGGCAGCTATTCTTTCAGGAGTGAGATGAAATCTCAATGTTATTTTAATTTGCATTTCTCGAATGACCAGTGATGGTGAACATTTCTTCATGTATTTATTTGACATTTGCATATCTTTATCTGAGAACTGAGTGTTCATCTCAGATGCCCATTTTTGGAGAGGGTCTTTGAATTTGGGGGCTTGATGCTTTTCAATTCTTTATATGTTCTTGATATAAGTCCTTTGAGAGGTTGCTGGCTAAAATTCTTTCCCATTCTGTGGGTTTTCTTTTCACTCTGCTGGATTCTCCATTCAATCCAACTATTCCCCTCCTGGGTATTTTCCCAGAAAAACTGAAAAGATCATATCACAGTGATATATGTGCATCCATGTTCATAGCAGCACAATTTGTAACAGCTAAATCTTGGAAACAACCAAGATGCCCATCAACCACAGAGTAAATGAAAAAGATGGTATTTTTATACAATGTTGTATTACTCAGCTATGAAGAAGGATGATCTTGAGGCCTTCATAGGTAAATGGAGACAACTTGAAACTATCCTCATTAGTGAAATAAATAAGAATCATATTTATAAATATCGCATTGTGTCTCTAGTGTAAAAAGTAATAAGAACTGTAGGAGTAACAAAATCCAAAATATGTTATTGCTACTGTAAAAAAGCAAGGCAAAGAGGGTGCTCTAAAGGATATAATTGCATGTATGTTTAAGTGTGTAAGATGAATGACCATATTACTGTTTTTGTTATATCATGGAGCAGAACTGTTAACAGTCTCATTGCTTGAATGTGTACTTTGTATGTTTTCACTATGTAACTTGAACAACTATTTCCAAGATGACAGTATGTAAGGTATCAAGTAATGATTTCTTAGTATTTTTTGCTGTTTTCTTTTTTTTCTTGGAATTTTGTATTGTTGCTATACTTTTTTCTGTTTTGTTTGTTTTGCTTTGTTTTCTTTTTAAATAAAATTTAAAAAAATATGTTATATGTATGCACTAAAATACTACACTGAAACACAGTATTTTTCAAAATTAATAGGCACTAAAAATATTAAAAAGAAGCTCATCTGTTATTTTCTACATATATTAACCCCAAGGTACTTGTCTCACTAAAACACATTTTCATATAGTGGCAAGATAATGTTGCATTTATTAATTTATTGTTCATAAATAGACCAGATCTAGACAAACAGTTACGTAGCTTTACTTTATGAAGAAATTTCTCTAAAGATTGAGATAGACTTTTCACAAAGAGTATATCCAAATTCAAGACTTTCATGTAAATGGGAAGAGAAGTGAAATAATCTTGGACTATCGAGATTTATTTATTTATTTTAAGATTTTGTTCTTCATTAAGAGAATCTATGGGGCTAGGGATTTAGCTCAGTGGCGTAAGTGCCTGCCTGGCAAGTGCAAGGTCATGAGCTCGATCCCTGGTGAAAAAAAAAATCTAAAGCATTGTGCTTGTCTGAAATGAAATTCAGACTGGTTCTGAATTGTAGTGCTGCTGGTGGGCCAAATCTCCATGACTATGGATTTAAATCTGTGGAGTCAAATCTTTATGACTATGAATTTCGTTAGTCAAAGCATTGGTTACACTCAAAAGGACATGACAGATCAGGGGAAAATGTGTTGCAATGAAGTTTAGGAAAAAGATTTTCTTAACACTCTGATGTAATTGGCAAAGAAATTGTTCATGGCTACAGAGTGCTAAGCAGAACTCCCAACGTACAAAATGAATAAGGAAATCTCAAGTTTCTATTATAATTATGTGCTGATTGGCATATATTCTTTATGTTCTGTTCCGTTTGTGCAAAGTTCTTTGTAAATTATTCCGTCAACCTTGCTGGTCTGCAAACCTGCTCCATTTTTATCAGCGTATAGAGAACCTGGCATCCTCTTTAGGTGCTGCAGCACAGAATCCTCTACTTTTCATTTCTTCCCCTCAGACATTTGAAGAAAGCCTACCGCATGTTCGCTGAGGCAATCTGCTGTGACAGCCTTTCAGACCTACTTACACAGAAAAATGTTGTGACAAAATAGCAGATGTACACAGCCGCACTGAACAAGTCAGGTTTTTGTAAAACACATGTAATTTGCCACCTTTGCATACTGAGACTGCGAAAACCACTCTTCAGGAAGATTATAGGTGTCCTGGGATCAGAGCTGGCGAGCATACACCTTTCTCACTGCCATTTACAGCAGCTCTTAGCCATGTTCTGAATCCCAGTGACCTAAAAATTAAAAGTTAAACTGGGAAGTTCAGAAAGATCATTTTAAGCAAAGACCCAGTCATAGTCAATAAAGAACACAGATTGAAAGAAATAACAACGGACTTTCTTTTAAACTCTCTCCATATATTTCTAATTCTCCAGGACTTTCCCATTAGTTATCTCTCCATGAAGAACTCACCCTCCTTCTGACAAGCATTCTGAGAAAAATTAAAACAGTTCATTTTCACTATCCTTTAGTCAGCTGCTCCTCTGGTTTCTCAGTGAATATCCCTTCATTCACATAGTTGTTGAAATCTGAATCCTTCACTTCTTAATTTTTATCAGCTTTTTTCTGCCTCTTCCTTTCTACCCCAAGCATACCAAATAAATTATCAACTGTTTTTTTATTCTTCCCTTAATCCCTTTCACATATCTGTCTCCTGCCTTAGCTTTTTTTTTTTCCTTTTTTGGTACTAGGGATCAAACTCATGACCATGCGCTCACTGGTAGTGCCAGGCAGGTGCTTATGCCACTGAGCTAGATCCCAGGCCCTACGTATCTGTCTCTATCTATCTACAGTTGTTTCCACCCAGGCCTTGAGACCATCCAGTCCTTTCTGGATGATACACCTGTCCTTACCCTGGAAAACCTTCCTGAAGTCCTTTGCAACGTCTTTATCAATCCAAAGCAGGAGTGCTCACTGCTGAATTTGATTCATGGCCCCCTCTCTGATTTAAAAGCCTTTTATTTGCTTCTCATTGCTCAACAAGTCCAAACTCATTGTGAAATCCTTATTTTCTATCTTAGCCTTTACTTTGTGCACATGTTGTTTTTAAGCTTCCAATCCAGTTTCTGTCACTTTTTGAAGTTAGTACTATCTTTACTCAAAATTCTTCTCTGCTGGAACAACCCACCCACCTACCCACACACTCCATTTACCTGAACCATTTTAAGTGCCTTTTAGTAATTTATTTTGGTGTACCAGTCCAGCAACTGTCTCACAAAGTGCAGTGTAACCCCATCATTAGAGCACTAATATGATTTACGATCAATTGTTTAATTGGTCCACTGCTAGAACTTAAGCCATGGAAGGGCAAACACAGCTCACCTGCAAACTAACCCAGCTCAAGTGACACAGAGTAATAAGCAGATTCTTAAATGTGTGTTGAATGAGATCCAACTTATATGTCGGATTTGCTGTTGGGTATTCACATACACTATCTTCTTTAATGTGTGCAAGACATTACTGAAGTAGGCATTATCACACTTGTGATACAGATGACAGTACTGAGGCTCGGAAACCAGAGGTCGAGGTTAAGATTACAAGAAGGGCTAAGTGTTGGGCTGGTACTCAAATTCATATTGTCAGTTTTCTTTCTAAAGTTACATAAATGGGACAAGGAGATTGATTTCATGAATGCAGAATAATGGTTGGAGATGGCAAAGAAGCAGATAAAGAAAGATTAACATGTGGTACTATCCTATAGGTCTTTGAAAAAGTGGAAAGATCCAGTGGAGAGTAAGGAGAAGAGACTTACATTCTCTTTCTTTCCGGGCCACAGTTGGACCTTCAGCTGGGAAGGCAGGGTTCATCTCAGAACATAAGTGTTAGAATTCCCTCTGACCTCTTCTAGCCCCTAGACTGGGTACAGCCCTGCGAGGCCTGCTATTTAAGAGACCAAACTCCTAAGCTCTGTCTACCAGAGTTGATTCCTGTTAACTTTCTTTTTGTTGTTGTTTTTTGTTTGCTTGTTTGTTTGGTACTGGGGATTGAACTCAAGACCTCACACTTGCCAAGCAGGTGCTTGTGCCACTGAGCTAAACCTCTGGCCTTTTCTGTTAGCTTTCTAGTAGGAGGATTATCTGCATTTTATTACTCTGACTCTGTAATTTGATCTCTTTATAGAACCAGAATTCAATAAAAACTAATTTAACTTCCTACTGTTTTTGTCCCCATGGATCTCCAAAAGGTTACTTAGGACAATTATACACATTAAAAGAGTTTATTTGTTACCATGTTGTGTAGGCCTGTGAGATGTTTCACCCTCATGATTCTGTTTATGTGTTAAAATATTGCTAATTGCCAGTATAGTACTTTATGTTTGGCAAATGTGGCCCAGAATTGTCTGCTCCAATTCTGTGTCACATATACAGCTCTAGGGAGAGCTCTAAACAATATTCCTTGTTTTCATTTTCCTAACATTGGGTTCTACTTTATGATTTTTTAAAATTTCTGCACAGTTAGTAGAGAATTATTAAAAAGGAGAACATTTTCAAAATTGAATCTGTCTTTAATGATTTAACTGGATGAAAATGGAGAATAAAACAATCCAAATGAAGGATTTTAAAATAAATCATCATTAACCATACATGACATGTTTTACACCAGCTAAGATCTGTTGGGTAATTAGTCACCTAATTAGGTTTGAAGTTCATTTAAACACATGGCTTCAATCCCTGACCCACCCACTTACTTTTATTACTCCCATTTAAACACTGAATACAGTTTAAGAATCGTAGTACAAGAGCTCTGTGGCCTAAACAAGTGCATGCTGGATGGAGAGACAGTTGACTTCTTTGGGTGATCAGTGAATCAATGTCTGTCAACACCTAAGTCTCACACTGAGTTTTACATACCTCCTGTGGACAGTGTTCAATGAGAAATATATCTCTCTGTAGAAACTCCAAGACTTTCCTGGGATGAAATATTCTCTGTCTGCTTTACATAGTAATAGTAGGAAATGGGAATTCTACTCTAAAGAGAACCACTTTCTGCAGAGGTGTGTTTACTCTTTATGGCTACAACAAAGTCATATAATACATTGCCCATTTCTTTAGCAATAAGATTCTTTCACTGATTTTTTAAGTAAGATGATTTTTATCATACTTGAAAGTGGAGTGTATCTTTTAATCAATGATGGTGTCATATTTACTTTCCAGAGATTTTCTTTCTTAGTAGTACATAAAATAGTGGCATGTCTTATAATCAGTGACATGCTAAATACAGTGAAATATGATGTATTGCTTTTTTTGACAACTTTAATGGTTTCTTGAGACAACTACTGTATCTTAATAAATTTACTTACTAGACAAGTATTTATTCTCTCACCCCTTCATTTTGATACATTAATGACACTGTTTTTAAACTAAGGAAATAAAAAAGGATGTTATTACTGCTTCCTAATAACTTAAATTTAATGAAGGAAAGTACCTATATTAAATATAACATGTTAGCCTTCTGTTACTCTAACACAATAGCTGAGATTATCAACTTAAAAAGAGGAAAGGTTCATTTTGGATGATGTTTTTAAAAGTTTTAATCTATGGTTTGCCAATATGATTGCTTTTTGATCTATGTCAAGAAAGTACCTCATGATACAAGCATATGACAGTATAAAAGCCCTGTTGTCATTATGGCCAGGAAAAACAGAAAAATAAGAGACTGTGGTCCAATAATCCCTATCCTCATTCTCAAAGACCTAGGAGCTCCCACTGAGCCCAATTTATTGAAGTTTTAACCACATTATAATAGCTCCAAGCTGGGGACTAAGCTTTTAACACATGGGCCTTGGGGGTGCATTTCAAATCCAAACTACAGCATAAAATATGACAGAAAACACTGTGGGGAGGGCCATACTCAAGGATAAACATAAAGTGCATGATGGAGTAGTGTGAACTCAACGTAATTTTTCAGTTAACCTATATTTTATATTTGTAATTCTATAACATAATTGTTCCTTGTTCTCTCATTAGTGCTGACATTTCTTTAGTAATTTTCTTTTTTTTTTCTTTTGTCTTGTTTTGTTTTGTTTTTAAGAGTGGGCAAGTGTTCATTGACTTAGCTGTGTTTCAGGATTCAGTTATAAAAATCACAGAGGATGTTTATTGACCATAAAAGATTCCCATGGTCCTCGCCATGAGATTCTGGCCCAGGAGGTAAGAATCCATGAGTCTATGCTTTTTATAAGTAGTGTTCCTCACTTTTTATGAGTGTTTAAGAAAATGTTTAGTCTACATTTTAAAGTCTCTAAGATTAACAGAGAACATCAGCATTAGAATCAGTTATAATAAGATTACAACATTTGCTATGCTCACTCTTTCTTAATTCAAATGTTCATTAAATGGGATGTTTAAATAACAGTGACCACCGTGGAGGAATGGAAACCTGTACTCAACAGATAGAGAGTTTATCATATTTGCTCACAGCAGTTTCTGTTTGGCCACCAGGAAAGCAATCAACTGTTGTTTTTTTTAAAAGTCTTTCAAAGTATTTATGGTAAAAACAATGCTTTGTTTTTTTTTTTGTATTTGTGAAATAAGAAGGTGTCACTGATGAAGGGAGACAAGACAGATTGATTCATTCTGTGGGGTTAGGAAGAAGGAAACAGAGGGAAGCGGGCTATAAACACAACTGGGACCACACAATTACATGATTTCCTCATTGGTTTCATGATTTCCCTGTTTTGTGATAACTGCAGGATTTGTGCCATTGCAAAGTGAGCCTGGCTGCTATAGGAGGCAGCTTAGATAACTAGGGGAGGATGTGTCTACCACTTGGGATTCTCCTACTACTAATCTACTTGAGTGAGCAGGTGTCCATTAATTTCAGTTGCTGGGATAGCCAGTGAACTTTAATTGGGAATATTTTGTTTTAATGTATTTAAGGACTGAACACTTGTATGTCATGTATAAGAACAAAAATGTGATTTTGACCTCTATGAGTTTGTTATTTTTCACATGGGCAGTTGTGAAAACCTATTAGATGAACTTCAAGTTTATGTTTGGAATGTGGAGAGCTGAATTCAATCAAGTGTTTGGTGAATATTTTACTTGAATATATAAAATGACCATCACTGATCATTTGCTTTTATGTTCTGGTTTAGACACCATAAAAATAAATAGCCCAAAAACATACTGTTGACAACAGCCAATAGTATAGTTCACAAATACTGCTTATATTCATTAACTGGCTAAATGAACAAGATTGTTGGTGTCTTTTTTGATTAGCCTAGAGTCTGGAATATCTTTTTGATAGACTACACTTTTTGTTTTGCTAACAGATCTCAACTATTTGGTAATATATAAGATTCAATAAAGGTGGCTTTATTCTCACAACTGTACATGTGATGTCCCAAGGGCAGAGTTGGCTATGTGTTATATGCTCAATGAGTATATTTGTGTCTTCAGTATATGTCAACATAAAAAGACTTCAGTGTAATGTGGAAGAAAATACGGTGCTGTTTTCCATTAATATCTATCTACTGCCTATATTTACTGAGTGGCATCCTCCAATATCTAATGATAACCTGTCCCATAATCTGCATCATTTAGACTCTGCTACGTAGACCTATGATTTACAAATGATAGCTTTGAGTACTCTTGTCATTTGCTTGTTTTCCTTTTCTACTTTTCCTCACTTCTGAGGTATTTATGTTTTAACAGGTGTTTAGTTCTAATTTTATCCTTTTGATTAATTTCAGTCACTGAGGTGATATAAATGGATTTTGTTCTCTTGGGAAATACTGCACAAATTCTATCAGGATCACTGAAAAAATCTATTTGATGGTCTATGATCACTGAGGTGGTCTATGAAAGTTTGCAGGATTCCTATGATAGGTGATTTTGAGGGAACTTGAGATATTATCAGAAATGAATATAGGGATTAAGGATTTCCCTACTTTCAAATTATTTATATTTTTGCATTTACCACTTCCTTTTTAAACCTCTAAACTTTGTCTTGCTTTCTTTGCACAGATAGCTCAATGATATACTTCTTAGATCTGAGGTAATAGCTGCAGACAATGTTCTGTAATTAAGAAGGTCCTAGAAGAAGCTTTTTACAATAGGGGACATTTTCTAATTGACTGGTAATTTGTTTCTTGGATGTTTTTCTTAATTTTTTGACCACTCAATGAGATCATTCTCTGAATGAATGAATGAATGAATGAATGAATAAAGTTCACTTACGGAAAACAATCACTTTCTCTGAATTAAATTCTCAGAATTTTTAACTTCTATTTTTTGATAAAAGATTTACATCACTTACATTCTATGCTGATAAATAAAGTGTAATCAATCAACAGAGAAATGCTCTGAAGAATTAATTGTTGTCAGTTGATGTATTTAGTGGGACATCTCGCTTCATCAACCTAGTAACTCATTAAGTCTAATCAGACATGTAAAAAAAAAGTTAATGATCAAAGTTAAAAAATAAAGCCTGTACTCTTGAGAGTCTTCATTTATAATCACAGAGGAGTAAGTTGCACAGATATGGGATTGTTTATTTTCAAAGACTCTTTTTGTAGAGTCCAATTCTTTGCCAAGAAATTATATACAGTTTCTTTACTTGTGATATGTAAATCATGGATTAGATAGAGAAACCATTATGCTTTTCATCAGTGACTCATGTTTTATATAATTCTTGTATTGTGGAATTATTTTTAATTTAGCAAAGGTAATTTGACAAGTTGATACCCACAGAAGGCTGTAGATTTCTATTCTGCATGCAGATACATTGAATGGATATGCACTTCCAAGTCAAGAATTTTATGCAGTTTTTTATGCTTTTCCACATTAATTTTAGCTAACATCATTTTGGTTTCATTGTCTGTTTCCTTGTCATTTTCAGTATCTTTTAGAGGAACTAGCTGTTACATACCTATCAAGACAAGAAATTGTTACATGCTTAAGTAGTGCTGTTGGTTTCAAACCATACTTCTATTGAGCTGGGCTTTCCATAGAATGGGACATTTTAGAGCTCAGGCAGACAAACAGGACAGAGATCAGAGCTTTTTATTTCAACTCTGTTACATCTACTGTCAGTTTAGTATATGTTTGTGAAACAGTAGCCACAATGTGGTGGAGCTTTCTTGTTAACTCATCCTGGTAGCTGTTTCTCATGTTTGAGCCCCACTATTCTCTAACAGGTCTTCCCATGCATGTTAATTTGGAAAGCAGCAATTGGTATCAGCCAAGTTCATACAGCTCTGCCACCATTTTCACTACATCGTTACCGAGTTGAGTTAGGAGAGTCCTGCTAGGCTGCTCTGGGAGTTTCTAATTTCCAGGTTTATTTTCCTTATGACATCTGAGAAGGAAACCTATTTTAAATAAAGCTTAGTTATGAATATTGTAGGTTTAGCAGTCTGATGAATTCACAATATGAAACAGCTAGAGGAGGACTTAGAAGGGATCCTTAAGGCTGTAGCTTAATAGACTTGTTTTTGAAATGGAGAACTAAAAGGCCAACAAGATAAAGTGGCTTGATGAAGATCTCACAAGAGATAGTAGTCTGTTACCTGATTCTCTTAGAAGAACCTTCTTTTATTATTCCACACCAACTCTCTGATGATAAAGATTTCTTTTCCTGAGCACAAAAATATTTGAAATTACATGTTAGAGCAAGCCACATAAGAACAGAACTCTCAAGTGTCATGGTATGGTTAATCTAGAATTTCCTATCACCTCACTGTCAAAAATATTTAGTTTGGAACACATTTGATTATTAAGAAGGTAAAAGGTCTCTTTTCTCTAGCAGTCTAGATTTTACTTTTTAAATAAATTTATTATCAACTTATTATCAATGAAGTGCTGTAATAAGTACTGGGGAGATAAAAATGATGACTCAAAAGCCTACCCTGCCATCCCGGGGCTTAGAGATTGTGTTAATCTTTGAGAGTCAGTGTGCTTCAGGGCTGGGGAAATAGTCTCTCAATCTCAATTAGGTAGATGGCAGATACCCAAGCAGAGAAGAAGGGATGGCAGCCTATTTAAATGGCATTCTATCAACTGCATATGAATTTACAAATCCTCAATTTTCTGCTGATACAGAGCAGTCTTTTTTTCCTCAGAGGAGCAGCTTGTACTTTTCTAAGGCAATCTTGAAGTATTTGACATTTTCAATGAATCTTTCCACAATTTTCACACAGAATTTTCTTATCTTCTTGTATGTTTTCCTTCCATTGGTTTTGATAGTTTCCATATTTCACTTTCCAAGTACTTTGACATATCAATTTTATATCTCTTCCTGGGTTATACAAGACTCTTGTTTGGTTTATTTTATCTTTCCATTCCACAAATTTCTTTCCTTGGCTTTTAAGAGTTCACTTTCTGGCTGCTGAGCCCCTGAGAATTCAAATTATATCTTTTAGAATTTTGCAGGTTTCAAATGTACTTCAAGTTATTTTGTCTGTATTGTATATTGCCTTTTAAAATGCTTTTATAGTCATCAAATGTTTACATTTGGTATGGTGTCATTGATTTCTAACAAATAGTTTGCACTGATATTTCCCCCTTTAAATAAAACATATTTCACTGCTCAATTTTGGTTAATTTTGTTGTCAGAAAGAAATTCTATGGTGATTTAGATGGTGTTAAAATGATACATAAACTGAAAATGTTTCTCTATCACTGCTAACAGCCAAGAGTTAAGTGCTGTTTTGTAATATGTCATGTTTCGTCTCTCCAAGGATGAACTTTGTAGCTATCTGGTTATTCTTTACATTCTTTATTATTTTTCTTCCTAGAAATTTGTCAGATTGTCAGTTTGTCTATGACTCTACCTGTGCTGTTACAGTTCCAGCACTAAAAAGATGGGCATAAAACAACTTTTCTGAAAAATAATTCAAATTGGAAAAATTGCAAATAATAATACAGCAAAAAGCTGTATTCCCTATACTTACTGTAGATTAGTAACTATGGATATTTTGCACAGCATATTATGTTTTCTTCATTTTTGCTAAAGAAATGTACAATAAATATCAATAAGTAAATTAAAAAAAGGGATGGAGATATGCAAAGGCCCTGGATTCATTGCTCAGTACCATGGAAATGAAGTACACGAACAAAATTGTTATCATTATATTAGCAGGATGATGCAGTGGGAAGTTTCTGTTTTCACATTCTCAAAAAAGCAACAGATAGTCAACTATCTTTGAATGACACTATTTTTGGAGGCACCTGAGGATACAATTAAAAATGTGCAGCATCACAGTAGAACAAACAAAGCAACAGACATGCAAAAAGCAGTGCCAGAGAATAACCTTATGGGAACGATGACTGTGGGGATGAGCACACCCGAGAAGTCTGAAGATGTCTGAGAATGAAGTGGTAGAATGGGAGTGAGAAGTACCAGTTAAATGATATGTGTCATGGCAGAGCCCAATCCTCGGCAGAGAACTTCAGTCCTTGTATTTATTGCCATCCCCTCTTCAAATACCTGCAGAGGGAAAGGCTGTTTGGGCAGCTTTCCAAAAGAAGAGGATACTGTTGTACTACTCTGACACCAGACCTTGAAGTTCTGGCTGCTCTCATATACATGTTCTTTAGAACTAGCTCCATGGTTTCTCAGCACATGTCCATGTTCCAAATCTCACTCCTATAGCAGCAAAATACACGCTTGCGTTTCAAACACTGGAGCCACTGCTGCTGCAAACTTGCTTTGCCCTGGGTTTTGAAGTTTGGTTGATCTGTGCACAGCCACAGTACAGGCACTGGCTCCACTGCCTCTCAGAGTATCTGGTTCTCTGCCATCTGTGCCAACACCACAGAAAGCCGTGGCCCTCCCTGGACCCCAGAACTGTACCTCCACTGCTTCTTTTTATCTCCATTCAGGCTATACCCATGTAATACAACCTGGATCTGAGCCTCAGACACCAATTCTGCTACTCGTGTTGGTTGGTGTGAACTCCAGGTCTTGAGTCTGTGGTCACTGAAAGTACCCTTGCTCCAGAGGCTGGTGCCACTCCCACTGTGAGCTAGTCTCATGCTCCAGGACCTGAAGCTGCTCTAGACTGTTGCATTTGCTCTGAACTCTGGCTTCCTAGGTGTTCCACGGTAGCTACATCTTACGTATGGTTACAGCATAGCAGGGAAAATATCTAAGTTCTAGGCAGTAGCACTTTGGTCACACTGGTGCCAGAGCAATGGTCTGGGACCTGTGCATCAGAATGTGGCCCTGGAATTGCACTTCTGGCATTGTGCATCACACAAGTGCCACCGTCAGTGCAAATCTACCTATGAGTCGGACCCGAAACCTAGAGGGAAACCCTTGGCCATGAATTCCCTAGTGCGAGAGAAAGAGACAGGAGATTGATTCCAGAAGCTTTTGCCACTGAGGACCCTTGGCATTACTGCGGCACACACATTCTTGACCATTGAGAGTCCCTGAAATCTGCATCATACTGATATCAGTCAACAAAGCCATAAACTGAGTGTATCATTTTGTAATCTCCATCTTGACACACTACACAACTGGTATCCTCTTATCTATATATAAAGCAAGGTTTCCCCTTACTGAAACCAGTTAATAAAGCCTAGGAGAGTTGGCTACTCCATCAGATGTGCAGATTTTAATGAGGAGCAACAAAAAACATAGCAAAGGTGACATAATACCACCAAAGGAGCACAGAATTTTCTATCAATTGATATCAAAGAAAAAAGATTTCTGAAATTTCTTGGCAAATAATTTCAAAATATTTGAAGTAAATATTCTTCAGTAAATTGTAAGACAATGTAAAGATACAATTCACGAAAATTGTGGAGAAAATAAGAACCCAAAACATAAAGAATAACAGAGCTAAGTAGAAACTCTGGACCAGAAGAATAAAATAAATAAATGAAAAATGCAAGGAACATTTGTACTATTAGTTTATTTTACTTCAGTTGAAAAGATAATTTTGTGATATATAGTGAAACCCTGTCTCAAAAAGACAAAAAAAAAAAAGGTATTAAGAAAAGGTTGTGCAGTATCATCGAGGAGAATGGAAAATGGATAGACCAGGGAAGTTTAGGATTTCGGCACAGCATTAAGTGTTCACCTTGAACCACGGTTGTTAATTCAAAATGCCTGCCAACAGGATCGTGTGATTTACTGTAGCCATGTTCACCTGTATGAGAACAGGGACAAAGGGAATTGCATGTGTCAGTGTGATTAAGTACAAAAATAAGCAGTGCCAACAATAAGGACCACATCCCTAATAGGATGGTCTTTATGGTGTGGTTGGGTTCGGGATAATGTTTGGAATAAAAGAGAGAGTGAATAGAGTAGAGACAGATGATGTGTCTTTGAAATGAATTAAATAAATAATTTTAATAATTGCCTAAGAAAAGACATGCTTAGAATTTTGACTAAACTAAATCATTTACAAATACTACAAATATGAAATTGTGTATCCCTAAGAGACTGGGTGAGTTTGTCTTCTGTTACATTTTGGAGAGTATTTTGATTCTTATTTTCATTTCAGTTTCATAGTAACTATCTTATAGGAAATAGACAAAAAGGAAACAAAGCTCTCTTAGTGCTCTATCAGTCTTTTTGTGTGGACATTTCGTTTCTTTGTTTTTATTCTGTCTTACCACTTTGTATTCCTGGAATTGAGAGAACACAGAATCAAGTCCCAAAGAATACCTTGCACCAAACTGCTTCCTACTTTAAATAACATCGAGCCCTTGCAAATGTGGCTTGCTTTCTCACACATAATGATCCTTCAAAGAACAATGAGGTAACCAGTATAAAGAATCCTTTATGCTTTTTGGTCCTTGCTCATAGTTAAATTTCTCTTGGCTGGAAATGAGTTCTCTGAGATGAATCTGGAAGGTGAAAAATTTATGTTAAAGGGTGTTAGTTAAGAATCTTGTCAAATTAATGAAGTTTGAAATTTAGTGAAACCATTTATATCTGCTTAAGATTTCCCTAGGATCTTACCTATACTACTCAGATATTGTTGAAGTAACATTTATTTTTGTATCACAGGAAAAAACACGTAGTATTTTGAACCAGTTGTTAGAATTCTCATACTCTTAATTTGGTAAGATTTTAAATTCATAAAATAGCATAAAGATACAATTTGTTTCTTTGGCAGCATTTAATTATCTCACTATTTAAACTTTAAGTACCACTTAGCATGTTTTTGACAAATAACGTGTTCTATAGTCAACACTACCTCATTCAGACTGAAGAAATAAGCTCTACCACTGTCATTTGTTTTAGGATAGAGTCTTACACAAAGCTTTCTCCTCTTTTATAAATTGATTCTTTACACGCAAGGGGCAAGAAATCCATGCGCACACACATTATCCTGTTGATCATTAGGCTTGTGGAAACAGCCAAATTCTGAGAGACAGCACTTTGTCCCTAGTGTGTATTTCTGAGATTTATATTCTTGGTGCAGTACTTGTATGTGTGTGTATAAAAAATAAGGAGAAAAGAGATTTATCCATGTTACTCCAGAAAAACACAGCTATCATCAAGAAATTAAATAATAACAAATGCTGACAAGGCTTCAGGGGAAAAGGAACCCTTCTCCATTGTTGCTGAGACTGTAAACTAGTACAATCACTATGAAAATCAGTATGACATTACAATTCCACAAATAGAAATTCCACTTGATCCAGCGATTTCTCTTCTACATAATTTCCTGAAAAAGTTAATGACATCATATCATAGTGATACATTAATAGCAGCAAACTTTATAATAGCAAAATCTCAAAAATACCTATATTCTCATCAACATATGTATGGATACAGAAAATGCGATGGTTATATACAGTGGAATACTACTGTGATATAAAGAAAGACAAGCTTGAGACATTCCTAGGTAAATGGACTTACCTTGAAAACAATACCCATGAGACATTATGATGGGTAAAACACACCCTGACCAAATTTCTCTAGTGAAAATATATACTTTAGCATAGCAGTAGCTGGATGTGTTTGTCTCAGTAACTGCACTAGGGGAATACAGGAAGCAATCTTTGCATTCATTCACTTGGTACAGTGAACACCAAGGTGTGTGCACAAGTGTCAAAGTGTAAACGGGTGAGTTTTACTCACATTATGCATCACGTTAACAATTTTAAGTACTTACAATTTTATTATATGTTTTCTTTCAATTTTTCTTACCAAGTTAGCCCAATTCAGTACAATGTCAGATGAAAATCCATATTTACAACTTTGAGAGGAGGTTGAGAGTCAATAATCAGATGACTAAGCTTCCAATGATGGCTTGGATCATACAAGCCAAAGAAGTTAGCAAGATGCGACACATAGAGAAAAACAGAATGAAGACTTTGAATCAGATGAGGAAGAAAACACAATGTAAATAAACATTTGACGCGTCAAAATGCTACAAAATGATCATGTATACCTGAATGATCTAGTGTTAGAACTGGGTCAGAAAATGTGACTAGCTTCTTGCCAGGGGTGAAACCTAGTGGACAAAATGCTGACACTGGAATTCATTGTTTATAATGGATGACATGCTACTAGGTGTTTTGAAATACACTAATAATGAAATACAAGCAAAACATTCTATATGCATGAATAGTAACACTCAAAAATATATCATATCTCAGTATCCATACTTAAAGCATTCATAGTAGGACTTTATCATTCTAATCATTAGACTCTAAAGGATTTATGGAGAAGTGATGGGGGTATAGTGATGAGATTTTTAGGACAATAATGACACTCAGGGGTTTGGCTTCTTTCAAAATTGCCTTATGTTGACTGCAAAAAGACCCACCAAGAAAGAAAAAAGAAAAAAGTCTGACAGTTTGGTTGCTAGTCACTAATTTTTTAAAAGTTTTGTTACAAACTATTAAGAAACTTATGCACCATCTGAATAGAGGTCAATTGCCAAACAACTTGCATCATTTCTTGGCTATTGAAGGTTTTGACAATATATGCCATGTAAACCTTCCAATTATGGTATAAAAATATATGACCTGGTAGATGCAAAGACATTTTACACCTAGAATTTAGAAATTTATCCTGGAACTTAGGCTCCAGGTCTTTGTTTGTGTGTTAATTAACTGTATGACATCATGAATGGACATTGTACACCTATTTCAAAAAGTTGCCAAATGTCATAGTCAACAATTGCTTCGTAAGTTGTCTATTAATGTTACATTTATTAAGAAAAACACCAGTTTACCGGCACAAAAACTATTCACAAAAACAATTCTAGTCAATTAAGTATAGCAATTAATTAATTAATTAAGATTGAGATTTCCGAAATTCAGGAATTGAGATTCCTGAAAATTGTTGTAGGTTCACAATAGAGAACTTACATCAGAAAGATATAACCTTGGCCTCCTATGTGGTGAGGGAAGACAGAGTAATATTGATACTGTCAACATTAATCATAAGTGTAAGATTGACAGTGAAACCAGGCAGGTGGCAAATTCCTGTAATCCTAGCACTTGAGAGACTCAGGCAGGAGAATTCTGTGAGTTCAAGGTCAGCCTGTGCTTACACACTGAGTTCTAGGCTACACTATGGCACAGAAAAACAAGCAATATAGATACTGTTGAAGTTATACCATGATAATAAGATTGATGATGAAGCCAGGTGGTATATGCCTGTAATCTAAGCACTCAGGGTACTGAATGAGAAAGAGTCTGTGAGTTTAGGGTCAGTTAGTGCTACACAGTGAGTTCAAGGCTAGCCTGAATTATGTAAGGAGACCCTATGTCAAAAAAATGAGCTCAAAAAAATGTCAATAGTGTATTCTCAATACAAATGAAGCCAGAAACAGTCACATTTTACAACAAAATGAAAGGCAGCAGAGATGCTGTTGACAAGTTAAATAGTAACTGTGATATCACTCAAAACACAAAGCTTTGCCAATGGTTGTGTTTTACTGGATGCTAACCATGCCAGGAATAAATAGTTTCATAGTTTACAAAGAAAATAACAAGCACAAAATATCATGCAGAAATTTTGTTACAGTACTGGAACTGGTATTGACAAATGATCAGTTACAACAGAGGAAGAACAATATCTATGTATCCAATCAATTTACCAAAAAATTCTAGAGCAGACAGGTGAGTAGACTTTTGAAACATCATAAGAACCTCTTAAGAAAACAGGAAGGGGCCGGGGATTTAGCTCAGTGGCATAAGCACCTGCCTGGCGAGCACAAGGTCGTGAGTTCAATCCCTGGTAAAAACAACAACAACAACAAAACAAAAATCCAAAAAACAACAACAATAACAAAAAAAACCCCAAGAAGACCAGCAAGGTGTCAAATATGTCCTACCAAGGGAGAGAAGGAAAACAAAATACATGCGTTAAATGAGTATAAGCTGTTCTCATGTATGAAAACTTCCTTATAGGTGATGACTCATGTAAAGATTATTTTAGTGATAGAGTTTTATTTGTATTTGTATTGTATTTCACACAGGAATTTATTTTCACTTTCATTTTTCAGATTTAGTAAGTAAACAATTGATATAGAAAATGTTTATTCTAAACAATCATTACATATTTGATAATTTATTGATTAAAAGAGACTGCCCTGGGCCTTGTTGTGGTCTGGAGGACTTTATATATATTTGTAAACCAGAGGAAAACTTACTGGAATTCTAATAAGTAAATTTCAATCTACCACTTCCAGTGCAACCCATAGCAAGAAGAGAGACAAACATATATCTGCAGTTGTGGGGAGCCATCAGGCCCCTAAATCCAGTCAGAACTATGGCTAACCAGAACGAAGGCCACAGCCCAGGGCCAAACCCAGGTTTTATTAATTTGTGAAGATGGGAGTGGCTCCTGGATGAGTGACTGTGAGGATGGTGGGAAGTGTGTGAGTACTGTGAGCTGGGCTAGGCTGGAGGCACAATATGCAGAGAGAGGAGCACAGAACAGGCAGTAACAGGCAGTCTCTAAGTTTGGAGGAATCTGTATAACACAGTTGGAGGACATATTTTGTGCCTTTGGTCAGTGCTTCAGCTTTGATGTCTGGTCCCTCCGACCTGAGACTTCATGGGCTCTTTATTGAGCCTCAGTCTCAGATGACGCTATGGTGTTTCCGGGCCTACCTCACACTGAGTAGTTGAGAGTTAGAGAGAGGCGGGGCATCACTGACTTCTCGAATTGCTCCAAAGGCTACACATCAGTACCTCAACCAGACCCATTTGCATTGCTTAAAGCCAATTGAGGGGGTAAAGTATTATTTTAACCAGAGCTGTACACGTCAATACATGGGACTAGGACACGGTTTAGCTAACATGCAGACAAATGGTCCTTTTTAAAGGGAAGCCATCTCAGTGGTCCTCCACAATTGATACTTTATTTCCTTTGCATACTGTACAATAGGAAACTCCTCACAAAGAGGACGACAGAAGTGACAAGTATGGCCTGCCAAACAAGAAAGGAAAGCTAAGCACACGTGCTGTCCGTGTGAGAGAGACTTGTGTATGGAACATGCTGTTGCCGTGTGTGAAGACTGCCTTAGGTGTGATAATTAAAACAGAGATTATTTCTGTGGTAGGGTTTTGTTTGTCTTTTCATTGTAACTCATGTAGGAATTTATTTCTGCTGTCATCTTCTAGATCTTGTAAGGCGGTAAATTGTTGATATTGAAAATGTTGACATTCGTTCTATACACTTATTACATATTCAAAATTTAATGTGATAGGTATTTTTCTATTGAGTATACATTGTTTATTATAATAAACTTATAAAATTAAAATTAATTATTCATTAATAGAAATGCTGCTAAAACTCAATCTCTGTTATACACCTCTGTAATGTGCCTTTTCTAAAATTTATTATGAAGTTCCTAACTGAAATAAATCAGACATATATATGAGCTTAAACATTACATGTCTTCTCTTACATTAGAAACAAAATATAAATGAAGAACAAAGTAAAAAATAGGTAATAAGAAGTATGGCAATCTTTTTCAAATGGGAAGAACAAGAGTTGGAAGAAGCAAGGAGGAATGGGAGGGCATGAGATGAAAATAGTGTGCTGTCTACATGCACCACCTCCTCAGGATGGTTGTGGCCATTGAGTAGTCCAAACATGTACTAACAAAAACAAAGACATTTTCATGAAAGAATAAATGTTTATTTCTCAGAATTACAGACATCAGGAAGTCAAGATAAGTAGGAGGCATTTGGTGTCATGCGAAGGGCTTCTGGGTGCAGTTTTCCCAGTGAGTGATGTGGAAGGGAAAGGAGCATGAGTGCTGTGTTTCCTGAGGTGGCAGAAGACTCACACAGAGCAAAATCCACTCCTGAAAGCCCTTTTTCAGTGGAACATAAACTTATTAACCTATTTATCAGTTCAGGCCCTCATGGCCTAGAAGCTTCCTGCTAGGTTCCAACTCTAACCAGTGTTTCACTGGAAATTAAGTTGCACGTGAGTTTTAGAGTGGATGGAAATATTCAAATCGTTGTTTAAATTGCTTTATTTTTTCTCATTTATTTTCAACTTTTTCCTTCCTTATCTGGCAAGAAGTCAGGCTTGGGTTTTTTTTTTTTTTTCTTCATGATGTTTTGGGCTTGTCAAAAGCAGGTGTATTAAAATTCATTTTTAAAATTTCTTTTTCTAAAGTCTTCTGCAAGAAGTAAGGAGAAAGCAAGGCTCTCTTTGTAAGTAAGAGTAGAGTGAACTACCATGCTCGTTCTTCTCTGTAACTCCACACTGGGGAAGAGTCAGTTGGTCAGAAAGAGGGTGTGTGAGGTCCCTGAAAATGCTGCCGCCCAGACTGGAGGCTCCACTCTCTTCAAAGACTTCCTGGCCAAGGATGGTACAGAAACAGTGAAGGTGCAATATCTGAGCATATCAGTTGATTCTCCAAGGTAAAAAGTGATGACCGACAAGTCTTTATGAGAAAGACTTCCAAATGCATCAATGCTTTTGTAAGATGTTCAACTTTTGCTCAAACTGAGATAGGGATGGGGCTCGGGAGACAGAGTAGAAACAGAAGACAGGAAATTTCCAAAAGGAGCCACCTAAATTGTTTCCCACTCTGATAGGGCAGAACCTCAGTGTCTTTTTTTCCCTTTCTTTTCTTTTCCTATTTTTATTTCAGAAAAATTTTTAAATGGCATTTGTTACATATTCAATTTTATAATCTGAATATCATACCGGAAATAACCATAATTTTCTGATAACCTCGGTTGTCACTGCTATTTGTTGTTGATTTTTACTGTATTTCACTTGATGAAAAGTGTTATGACTAAGAAAGGAAATGAGTACCCAGCAGTTTCTGATCAGCTTCTTGCACCTCGGCCTAACAATCTACCCCAACAGGAACAGGAACCTTGTTTTTCGGCCCATTTGTCACATGCAAACACAAAACCTCTATGATCTGGTTCCTGGGATTCAGAGGAGGAGGAGCTCCTCCTACAGCTGAGCTCAGTGGCTCAGTACCACCAGAAACATCTGCACAGCAGCTTATCAGGTCAGCAGGGGACACAAGAGCAAGCACAGGTTTTCTGAGGGAGAGAGTAAGTGTGGCATAAACGGCAGTGTCTCAGGACCGACACTCCAGAATACAGGACTCAGAGCCTCTTAGTCGTTCTCTAATGATGAAGGCCTCTAGTGCGGCTTACTCTCCAGTCTTTCTGGGTTTGCCAAAAAGGTGTTTCCATACAGCTGCAAAGCAATTTGTTAGAGTGGGTTTCTGCTCCCCTGTGTTGTGCCACCGCCTTGACTGTTCTTTTAGGCTCCATCTACTGCCTCATTGCATTATTACTCTGAAGATACACTGACTTTGCTCTGAGTCTGTCTTGAATTCTGCAGCTGCTGCATGTGCTCAACTGTCTTGACCCACTGAGGGTCAGACCTCTGCTGATTCACCTTACACTTGGTTCCACCCTCTGTCTAATGGTGGGGTGAGGGATAGGGCATAGGTTGTGTGGGTTGTGAGTGACTACAGAAGCTAATTATGTTCTTTATTGTTTCACTGCACTAGAAGAGCTGAGTCATAACAGTTCAAATACTTTCATCTACTGAAGGCCTATTTTCTACTGAAGGCCTATTTTCTGTTCCTAGCCCACTGGGTCAGGTCTTTCTTTCCTTAAATGGCTTCTATCTCAGGCTCCTTTGTCTCTTACGCAGATCTAGCAGAATTCTCCTCCTGTCATTACTACCTAAAACCCTGCTGTAAGTCTTCACATATTCCTGTGCAGGTTTAAACTCTAATTGTGGATGCGGTTTGAATTTTTGTCCTAGAGGCTCCTTCAGCCTCCAGAAAGACTAGCAGATGTCAGCAGAAACTCATAGGACAGGAGCTGAATATGTATGAAATGAACCCTGAGAATAATTTGGATTCCCTATTATGTAGGATATATGCCTTTAATGGGGGGAATACTTAAAGTAACAAGCAACTTTTCTGAGCCCTTATCAGATACTGGTGTTGCACTGGCCTTATATTTGCATCATTTCATGTAATCTTCACAATAGTCCCACGAAGTATTCTTCATTATGTCCACAAGAAGTACAAATAAGCACATTGAGGGACAACGCTGTTGAGTAATTTGCCTGAGCCTCTGCAGTTATAAATGGCTAGACAGGGATTCAGTGCCAGGAAGCTTGATTTCAGAATGAACCAAAGTAACCCTATAGGTTGCTGTACTTTGTGCTGGTGCTCTGGTATGTAAAGGGAGGCCTCCTTCTTGTCCTTAAACACTGAATAAGGTCATGGATGTCCCATACTTGACTCTTAATTGCCTAGAGGAGAAATTAGACTAATTAACACTTGCAAGTAATAGTTGATTTAATATCTGTTCTATTCTAAAAAATAGGAAGAACTTCTGGGTCATTGTGTCTATTCCTCCCAGAAACAGATCCTTTGAGGAATGGCCACTGTCCCTCTCGTTCAACAATATTCGATAAGCACAAAGGTATTCAACAGACGTATTGCCAGAGATGTCAGTTTTGCTTAGTTTTAATTTTTCTAAGGTTTACAGTAGACACAACACTGGCAATCTATTAATCAATGACTAAATTATTGATGTACAGTAGAAGGTTTATAATATTATGACTTATTATTTATTAGGTGGGTTAATAGAGTTTAGGGAAATTGCTTTTCTTTTTATTTATTTTCCATTTTTTCATAGGTCTCTATCATTATCTTCAAAGTCAATAGTGCTCATAGTATTTTAGGGTTAGAGCCAAGAAAAATATATCCTGCTTGTATGAAGATGTACACTGTGACAGTCTCAGTCATTTAACAGTGGAGAGCTGAATTCTAGGCACTGTGGCTAGTACAAGGTAGCTTGAGTCATGAAGACCTTAAACTTCAAAGCGTGCTAGAAAACTGTAGTTCATAAACAGTTCCTGGAGGGGTGTGTGCCAATTATTTGTTAATGGGAGAAGTTGTCTGGGAATGCTTTCTCTAGTTCTTTTTCCACGTGGCTAATTGCAAGTTTTACTAGTGAATTCGGTGTTTGACTTCTATAGGCTCTGCGTATTTCATTGGCAAAGACTGGACCTTTCTCCCCAGAAAATTCCTAGGATGATACCTTGACTTTAAATACAGGCAATTGTTAATGATAGCAGAAAGAATACAAGAAAATTGGCTAATACTAATTGTGTTCAATTTTCTGTCAAATTTAAGATATGTGCCTATTTTACCAACTTAATTCATTATAATATTTTTGTGCCACTCTTAATTGTTGTCACTTAAAATATATATATTTTGATTAACTTGCTTTTTGAAGCTTTGCATTTTTGGTAAAAACCCTTATTTTAAATATTCTGTTTTGCTTAGTTACTTGTGAGAACATTGCATGATATATTACACAATAAATGCATCTCAGATACACAGTTTTTTTTCAAATGGCACTTGCACAATGTTTAACATTTGGTTAATAGCTCTGAAAAGAACAAGGTACATGTATCATCAGTAATGTATTACTAGAAACAGCTTCTGTATTTGACAGGCCTTTTAAAATGAAAGTATTGATGCATTTGGAGACTATTTTCCATTTGTATATTGTCAGGGCAAAGTAATTGTTTCCCAAATGTCATTTATTTATTGCTAGTATTTTTGTGAACAAGTGTTTTGTGAAGCTTTCAATGTGACCTTCTTTTTCCAATTACATTCAACATTTTGAAAAAAATGTCTGTTTCAAATGAAACATTTTGAACATATTTTACATGTTTTAATGAGTATTATTATTTCAATATTTTTTATCAGAAAGGAGTACTCTTATTTTTGTTAAACATGAAGTTTAAATCTCCATAGTGGATATGTCTCTGATAGGCCAAGGACAAGGCAATTGCCCAGGGGACCTAATTCTAGTTAAAGGGAGTATACATGCCCCCAACACACACACACACACACACACACACACACACACACACACACACACCAGCAGCAGCAGCAGCAGCAGCAGCATTGAAGCACCACCAAGGGATGCAATGCCTCTAATACCATCCTCTATTTTTTTTCTGACTCTAGCCGAGGGCTTGCTGTTCAGTGAACATTTCAGAGCTACATTGTTATTTTCTTCTCTAAAGTTTGACTTGCTTTTTTGTAACTGGCGTCATGCATAGTAAGAAATATCAATGAGTGGTAGCATGCAATGTAGTATTTCATAGGAACTAGTGAAATAGTAAAATAGCTTGAATTGAAGTTACAGGAACGGCTACAATTCAAAATCAATACAAGGAATAGCATCATAAGGTACAAAAGGTATGAAGAATTAAATTAGTAAATAAGTAGCTAAGGCATTCTCCTTGCATAAATAATGCTCATGATGGGAAATGATGGAAATATGATATAGCTCTCATAGTACAAAATTTAGTCTAATATGGGGATGTAAATGAATATGTATAATGTGATATACAAAAACATAAGTGCATTTAGATCAAAATCAATATGAAATTGGAAAATCTAGAGTGAATGAAATACATCCCATATTGATAGCATCTTCTGATGTTCTCTTTCCATTATATTATTAACTTTTTCTGGGGAGTCTTAGGAAGATTTCTGATGTATAATAGCTTCCCCAAAAGGTTTGTTAAGAAAGTGAATAGTAATGTTGTTGAACAATGATGATTATTTACATTTATGGAGTACTTTGTTTATGAAGGACCTGGATAAGAATTTTAAATGTAGTGTTTCCAACTGCCACAACCCTCTGAATGTAACTACTATAAGATATCTAACTTAATAAATGAAGAAATAGATTCACAGAAGTATAGTAAACTTTTGTGTGTCATATAGTTATAAAAGATATTTGAAATACAAGCTTTCAATAATCTCATATATTAAAGACCTGTGAAAATGTAATTATTTTATGAAATTCATTTAATTTATCAATATGAACATATAAATATAAATGTAAATTTGTAAAATATAGAAACTATATATCATAAATTTATCATACAACATCATGCACATGTGGTTATATTTAACTGATAAAATGCTAAAACAAGCATTAATTAGGAAACAATATGCTATAGCTACATAACAATACAAAACTATAACAGTACATATAAGTATTTATAACTTATTTTGTATATATATATAT
The DNA here is from genome assembly GCA_004027295.1 of Dolichotis patagonum. Classification (NCBI taxonomy): domain Eukaryota; kingdom Metazoa; phylum Chordata; class Mammalia; order Rodentia; family Caviidae; genus Dolichotis; species Dolichotis patagonum. The sequence goes on along the minus strand of PVJX010011602.1, from coordinate 18,725 downwards.
TGTGCATATATATATATTGTATTTATACAATATAATTGTATATATACATGTATATATGTATGTGTATATACATATGTATATACACAATATGTATATATATATTTGTATATATATTGTGTAAATATTGTATATATAGTGTATATATTGTGTATATATACAAAATAAGTTATAAATAAATATTTATATGTAGTATTTTAGTTATATATATATTATAAGATAATCAAATAGGGGGATGGAAAATAAAAAACAACAAAACAACAATCCTCTACTATTCATTCTTTATTATCCTCAGTCCCAATTTTAGGATAATATCACCAACTTTTTTTATTTTAGATTTTTGTGTAATTGCTGTCAAGTCAGAATATTTGTATTACAATGTTCTTGTTTTAAAATGTATCCAATTGAATCTCCATGATGAAAAATGAATAGTTAACTCATCTATACTGCCTCATGTCACGATTCCTTATCTCCCAAATTTAAAATATACATTAACTGTTATATCTGTACCTATGTCATGGTTACTTTTCTCATTGCTGGTACAAAATACCCAACACTCAAGTTTAAAGGAAGAAACGTTTATCTAGCTTACAGTTGGTAACAGTCTCAGTCTATAATCATCTGGTTCTCAGGCAGGTTGGCACATGGCAAGGAAGCAACAGTTCATGGCTGTGGAAGACACGAAAAGCAACAAGAGAGACAGGAACAATCTTCCTTCTGTCCCTCATGTTATATGCAGACTTCCTGCCTTCAGGTGGGTGTAGCACTCACACCTTTAATCCCATTATTGAACCATGAATCAATCACAAACTCTAGATTCAGCTACCTCTGAAAAGCTCACCACCCCATGACTGCATGAGGCTTTGGGGTACATATAGACACAAATAACAACATTTCTGCCCCTGTGTCCCCAAAGACTCACACACATTACTTTACTCAGAAAGCATTCAGTCCATCTCTAAAAGTGGCCCACATTCTGAGTTTCAGCCTTGCTGAAAAGTGCAAATTGCAAGTGTCCTTTGAGATTTAACACAGACTCTTAATTTTGAGCTCCTGTACAAAATGAAGAAAAAAAAAGGTAAACACTTCCAACATTCAGTGGCACAACATAAACACTTCCAGTTAAAAAATTACAAACATGGGGATAGAAAGTGATGGGACCAAAATTCAGTAGGGCAAACAGTACATACTGTAGTTCCTTCCATGTGCATCATCTGAGGCAATCTGTGGCAAAATGTGAACTCCAAAGGGTAGGTGGCTCTATCCCTAAAGCACTTCTGGTGGTCTGTAGCTCCTATGGCTTCTTTCTTGGGCTTCTGCTCCTTTTAGTAGTCTTCCTCAGACAAAGCATGTTCCTGGCTTCTCCAAACTTCTGGGGTCTCCACTGCACCTTTAGATCTGTCCTCACAACTTTACATGCTGCCCTTCCAGGAACACACTGCCTGACCTCCCTGGTCTTCTTTTGAAATTTGGGTGGAAACCTTCCTGAAACACAAACTCTTACATTCTGTTCATCTAACGCTAGTGCCATGTGGGTGATGCCAAGGTTGGCAGTAGCGAGGCTTTCCTCTCTCTTGCCTATAGAGGTTGAGTGCCTGGATTGCTGAGCACTCTGAACCCAATTCTGAGCAACAAATTATCTAGGGTACTGCTATTCTGGAACATGGTGCTCTCTTCTCAAACCACTTGTTCACTTTTTCAAGTTTCACTTTTGCAAGTTCAGGGTTGCAGAGGATGAAGTCCTGCTGCTTTTTGTGATGTCCTGGGGCCATCTTTTCTATTTTTCTGTTCCTTCTTAGCAATCAAGACCTTCTCTGCTCTATCTTTGCAATCCATAGATTTATGTGAACTTCCTTCTGACTGAATTCACAGCATTTTAACATTCTGTTGGACTCTTTGCTTTTGATTCTCAACATAAATCTAGGTAAAAGCTCTCAATAGTGGTCATGCCACCACTTCAACATTAGGCTGCCTTGAAATATCCTCTGCCAGATTAGTCTGCTGCCCTTCATCTCAGCCTCAGGCAAAGTCTCTGAACACAGTGAAATGCAGACAAACTTTCTGCCAAGTCATAACATACATTGTCTGGAGTCCAAATATCAGTGCAGTCCTTCTCAGCAAAAGGTTCTTTAACATCCTTGTCTTTCCCAGCAAGATTTCTATCAACCTATTGATCTCTGGACAGAACCTCCCATACAGGACAGCCTAAGGTGTTCCAGCTTTACTTTTTCAGCCAGCATCTCTGAACCTTTCCAATCTCTTCCCACAAGCTATTCAAAAAGGTTCTTGAACCACATGATCAGGTATAGTCACCACAATGACCCCACTGCTCTGGTACCAAAACTGTCTTAGTTACTTTTCTTGTTCCTGGGAAAAAGTACCAAACACCCAAAGTTAAAGGAGGAAAGGTGTCTTAGTAACTTTTTACATGTTGCTGAGGCAAAATATCTGATGCCCAAAGTTAGGGAAGGAAAGGTTTATATCTTACAATTTTTGGAAGTTTCAGTTCAAACTTAGTTGGCTCCAAGGCACAGTGGCATGGTGGGGCCACAGTTCATGACAGTCACAAACAGCGAGGTGGAAACCAGCAAGAGAGAGAGCACACTTTTATCCCACCCTTACATCACATCCTGGTTCCACCCCTTGGCGGGTGTAGCACTCACACCACCAATCCAAGTGCTAGACAATGAACCAATCACAAATGCATAAATGCATGAGGCACAGGCACACTGACATAAACCATGACAAAAGGTTTATTTAGCTCACAGTTTGCAGAGGTTGCAATTCATAATCAGCTGACTCCAATGCAAGATGGAACATGTCAGAAGGGCAACTGTTTGTGGTGGCAGAAGATGTCAAAAACAAGAGTAGAAGACAAGTTTATTACTGTCCCTTATATTACATGCCTGGCTACCTGGCCTAGGATGGCTGTAGTTCTCAAAACCTTAATCCCATTATTGGACAATGAGTGAGTCACAAACTCTAGACTCCGCTACCTCTGAAAAGCCTGTCCCCCATGACTGTATGAGGTTTTGTGAGGACATCTAGTGGGGCATGACAGAAAGGCAACAGTTCATGGTGACAGAACAGCAAAAGCAACAAAAGAGTGTGAGACAAGTCACTTGAAAATATTGCATTCGGTCTACCAGGATTAGGGTGATGCTAATACAATCAGTGGACCGATCTAACAATCATCTATCCTTAATCCCAACATCCTTAATCTCAGCATTTTACTATGAATCAATCACACACTCTAGATTTGACCACATCCAAAAAAGCCCTATTGATTACATGAGGCTTGAGGGAACATCTAGGCAAAAATCATAATACATATAAACATATGCCTATGACAAATAAGTTTAAAGAATGCATGGAACAATGAACATTAATATGTAAAATACCTGTTTATAATTCATATTTTAAAACACCGTGATTAGTGCTATTTTATATAGTTATTCCTGCTGCAGTGTTATTTCTCCATGTATTTACCACTTCCCTTGCTGTTCTCTCCTCTTTATTCATTATACTGTCTTCAGCTGCATGGATTGAATTAGTTGGCCTACTGTGATTTTTTTTAACCTTGTGGCTTCTTTTATTTATTTTTAATTCTTTGTATCATTTTCATAGTTGCCAGTTGGCTTAGTTACTTTTTACTCGCTGAGACAAAATACATGATGCTCAAAGTTGGGAAAGGAAGGGTTTATTTCTTACAGTTTTTGGAGGTTTCAGTCCATACTCAGTTGGTTCTAAGGCAGGGTGGCATGGTGGGACCGCAGTTCATGGTGGCTGCAAACAGTAAAGTGGAAACCGGTAAGACAGAGACACACACCTTTTTTTTGTACCGGGGATTGAACTCACAGCCATATGCTTGCAAGGCAAATGCCTATGACGCTGAGCTAAATACCAGGCAACACACATTTTTTTCCAGCCATTACATTGTATGTGGGCTCCACCCCTAGGAGGGTGTAGCACTGACACCATCAATCCAAGCACTAGACAATGAACCAATCACAAATGCACAATGCAAATGCATGAGTCCTGGGGGCCACTGACATAAACCAAGACACCAGTTCTCTGCCAAAATTTTCAAACTTCACATTTATTTGATTATCTTTTACTTGTATAGGTTCTTTCTCATGGTTTCTTGCCCCACAGTGCTAGTTATCTTAGCTTGCATGCTGAATATTATATTTGGGAAAGTTAATGGCTGAAGTAATTCAAGATTGAGCAATGTGTTACACTATGCCAAAGTGGGTTTTTATTTACTTTCTTCACATGTATAAGGACACTAACAATTAAAGTCGACTTTAATTAATGTCAGGCCTGAATGTTTCTGATTCACTCAGATGACTCCTCTCTAGTGTAGTCTTTAAAACCTTATTTGACAAAGCTACCTTTTTTCCATTTTGGTGGTCCTCAGATTTTTACACTTTCAAAATTCATATGTGTTCAATGAATATGATTAAAGAGCTGAAAAATATTTCTCATTGAATGATGTTAAAGAAAATAAATGATTCATGACATTGGTAAAACAGTGAAGTTTTACTCAGTACGACTGTAATAGTAGGGGGATGACTCCCATGGGAATTTGCAATGAAGGAGAGAAATTGGTCTTAACTCAGAATACAATAAGGAAGAGTAGAAATTTATAGTAACAGAGCATAGTAAGGCAGGGCAGTTGGTGAGTGGAAAATTACTGAGGAAACACAAGGGTACAGGAAGGCCAGGGTGAACAGCCGATAGAATATTTGGGAGATGGTGGAAGATAAGGAACCCAATCTGATATGGAAAATGAACAAATATCTAGATTTTCTAGCAAAAACAGCTTGATAGAAATCTCATTTTCAGCAAAAATTCTGAAAATGAGATTTTGGAGGATTACCCAATAATAGGACCTTGCTGATATTGGAAGACTAACCAAAATTTGGTAAAGGAGAGAATCTGTATCAGGGACACTAAAATCTTTAGAGTTATTGAGTTTTGCATCCTACCTCAGGGAGCAAAAACTAGGTGTTTATTTCACTATGGTTAATATATGAAAGGTTACTGTTCTTATATATTCACAAGGAATAAGAGAAAATAAACGTGTAATTTCTCACAAGAGAAAACTATAGAATTAATGAATGAATGATTAAATCTATTTGTAGAGATTCAAGGAAAATATTCACATTTATTTTTCTTCATGTACTAGTCTCAAAGGGCCTTTCTGGTTCATTTCTTTTATATTCTTCTTTGTTAATGAGGCTGAGGTTCCAGTAGTTCATTAGATATTTTCCTGTAGTCCAGTACTGCTCATCAAGGGTGATATTCAGCCATTATATTGGAATGGGCTACATTCAGACACAGAATAATAATATTATTTTTACATTTTTATAGTGATTTCTATTACTTCCTATAGTTTCATAGGGATAAATCAATTAATGTTAACTGAGACAGAAGAGAAGAAGCTAACTCTCAATCAGCATCTTAGAGTGGCAATGCTTAACACTGCTTTATCAGCATTGAGTCATCTCCACATTAAACATTAGACTATCACCCACACTTTGATGTTATTGTTATTAGAAATAATTAGGTGCTGCATTAATTATTAGAAGACAAATTTTTACAAAGTCATCCTATTATTTAGGATAAACAAACATAAATTATAGGGGAATCTACATGCAAGCCAACAGTGAACAAGTTTGTCCCATATTACTAACCACTTTTGTAAGTAATTCTAACTCTTGAGTCTAACAGTCTAAAAATGAATGAAAACGAATTTTTACTGAAAGATATAAAATCTTCACTACTGGAAAGTGTTTTAATGTGATTGTGATGCATGTGATTGGTGATATCATATGGCTGGCCAGCTTTGGAGAAGTAGGCGAGTGCTCTCTTCTTGTTGGAATTTCAGAATTATTAACACAATTGACAGATGTCACAAATTTATATCAATACAATATAGTATCACACTTGATGTTCTTCCTTAGAAAAATGAGCCACATAGGGTATTTTCTATGATTGCCTAAGATTTGTTAGATGACCACACTAGACAGAAGCTATCATATGAGATCTGACAAAATCATAAATGAAAGTAATTTAGTTGGAGGGTATACTTTACACCATCCATTTTTTGAGTCTTGAAAGGTCTGAATTAACTTTTGTTTAGATGGATCAGAGTTTTACTTTCTGAGCTTCAACAACAAAGCTCAATGTATTTGAAGTGTAATTACCTATATTGAGGATCATAGCTACCTAACTTGGCAGACTATTACTCTCTCTTTGGCTCACTCCTTTAATCAAGGGCCTTTTAGGGGCCAAATTTGACAGCTGCAGTGCTAGAGACAGATTGGGAACAAGGCTCTGAGATAACTTATATTTCCTCTAGCTTTTTTATCAAAGCAATTGGTGATCTATTAGGAAGTTTCATTGTCTGCATCCAAGCCAGGAATCTGTAATGCACCATCTCTCTGGAAGCAGTAACAATAGAATAGAATGGTTTTGATAAAATCTTATTATATTCACATCTAGGGGATAAAACTCAGAGAGAAATAGCCAATTTTTATGGGAAAGAAATGTTACTGTTACATGGACATATCCTTTTGGGTTTGGGGAGTTGTTTAAGTCACTTTCCTATTGCTGGTATGAAATATACAATACCCATAACTTACAGGAGGAGAGCATTATTTTGGTTTATCTTTCAGTTCAGAGTCAGCCAGATCCAAAGGAGAAAAAGCAGGTATGGCAGAGAAAATCTGCTCATGGCATTGTAGGTGCTAGAAGCAGAGAGCAAAAAGTAGAGTTGGAGAAGATAAACCTTTCCATGTCCCCTCCCAATGAGCCACCTCTTTTAATGAGTCTCCACCCACTAACAGCAAGTAATAAGCTCCCATAATCCAATAGTTTTCGTAAAATTCCATCTATGCGTGCAGGTTGCCCATGGGGACATTTAGATATAAACCATAACAGGAGTCCATGTGCAACTCATCTACATGGCATTGTTGATGCTCAAAACCTACAGGCTCTCAAATGTTTTCCTTTAGCTGTATCAGAGTCTCTTGTGGAAGAGCAGAAACAACAAAGCAGAAATGACAATGATGCAAAACAAGCATCTGGGGCCAGGTGTTGGGTTACTCTGACTCAGCACTTTTACCATACCAAGTTATTTTGATTTGTAATCAAATTTCAGAAATATCAGTGAGAACATAAACCACCTCAACACTTATTTTAGTTCTTTGATCTTTGTACCTTCCCTCCTTCTCTTTCTTCCAGGTACTAAAACCAGCCTCACATAATAGTTACTTCTTTTAAACATAACTTGAGATCTATTTGATGCAATTATTATTTACCTTAGTTCTCCAATTGTTTTGAATTTCAAAGGCCAATCTATCTATTCAGAGTGTGTAAAGTCTAGGTCAACTCTCTTTCTGAACTGAAAATCTGAATGCTTTGCTGCATTAAAAGGACTCAAGATTAACAATTTCTGGCAAATGGCAAAAAGGTGAAGCTATGTACATTAAACTGAGCCAATGTTTCTGTCTTATCTGTGTGGTTAATGGACCGTAGTCATAACCCTATATCTCAACAATATGTGAGTACTGGCTCACAAAAGCCATCTAGTGACTGTACTCAAAGGATGTTACCTTTTAAAAGTTCAAGATGATCTTGCTAGAGACAAAACTCAAAATAGACTCTGTGTTTACTATCTTCTACACAATTTCCTGAGTTCCCTTTCTTGAGTTAGAGGTTAATTGTTAATTCCTCAACATTCAAAGTGGCATCTCCCTTATTATAATGCTAGATCATATACTGGAATACTGCTCATCTAACATGACTAATTATTAAAATACTTTTATCTCTCCAGCTGTTTTCTTTCTGAGCCAAATTACTAAGTTCAACTGGCTTTCATTTGCACTCCATTGCTTCTTGACAGCAAATACGCTGCAAAACTTGAATTGCCTCTGGGTGTTTGTATTCTCCAAGTGCAAAAAAAAAAAAAAAAAAAAAAAAAAAGAAGAAGGTGTGCATGATTTCTCTAACTTAGAAGCTAGAAACCACCTTCCTCACATATTGAACATACTTTCAACTTACTGCATAGCATGATTTCCTAAACTTTATGAACAGTATAGGTCTTTTTCTAGAACCCTCAAAATCTTTAAATTGACATTTATGATATGATTTGTTAAATAGAAGCAGAGGAATCCTCTTCAGGTAATAGAATCACCGAGCATCAAGGACATACAAATACTATTATATGTCAACAATGCAGAATTGATCTCCATTCCACAAAACCGGAGTTGTATGAGAACTGATTTATTTTTCAAAAGATCTTGTGCAGTCTGATTTATTGCATTTCAGAGTTTGCAAAAATGTGATGATACTGTGACAATTTTTATTTCATTTGTGGTGTCTGAGTATTTTAGAATGCATCAGGATTGGGATTTGGTCACAGTTTTCTTGGTTTTCTACAGCTCCCATGGCCCACATGTTTGTAGAGTGTGAATTTTTTTGTTTCTGTTATGCCTCAGGGAAAGGACGACACAAAGTAAAAGTCATTATACTTTATACCTCAGAAAAGAAGAAATTGGAATTATATTGAGGGCAGCAATTTTTACTTCTTTCTATAGACAAGGAAATGGTTAGGAGCTCCTTTATTTTTCTTTATTTTTTCTTAGTAAAGATTTGTTGAATTTGATGTTTACATTTCTTGTGTGTAATTGGTACATATATATATAGCACATCTCAAGCCCCCCACTCCCTCCATCTATTGATCCTCCTTCTCTTCGAGAAAGATCTATCTATCTACATCTTATAATCTATCTTTTATTTTGCTCTTTAGTTATATTTTAGGTTTCTCATATTACAGAAACAATTCAGCACTTATATTCATGCGTCTGATTTATTTTATTTAACATTATGGTCTCAAGGTGCATCCACCTTTTTACAAAGTGACAAGTTTTCCTGTATATCAGGGTAGTTCTCTATTGTGTATAGATGTATTTTCTTTGTTGATAGACATGTAGTCCTTCCAAGATTTAGCTATTATCCTGTTTCTGTAAATACGGGTATGTATGTATCACTATAGCATGATGTCTTTAACAGTGTTTGGAGGTTACTGAGAAGGGAAATATCTGTATCAAATGGAATTTTTGATTTTAGTATTTTGAGAAATTTCTACACTGATTTTTACTGTGGTTGTACTAGTTAACATTCCCATCAACAGTGTAAAAGAGCTTCTTTTCTCCTGAAGCCTTGCCAGGAGTTGTTATTATGTTTTCTCGATAATGGCCATTTTTACTAAGATTAACTTTTAGTGTTGTTTTAACTGCTATTTCTCTAGTGACCAGGGATGGTGAGCATTTTAAATGTATTTATTGGATATTGTTTATGAAGCATCTACTCATTTCACTGGCCCATTTTTGTACTGAGTCTTTTATTTGGAATGGGGTCTAATTTTTGAGTTCTTTAAAATTCTAGGTATGTGAGCCATGTCTTCAAAATTGTTCACAATTTTTTCCCATTGTGTAGCTTAATTTTTCACTATGTTGACTGTTTTTTCTTTTGCTGTGTAGAAGCTTTAAAATTTGATATGATCCCATTTGTTGATATTTTGAACTATTTCCTGTACAACAAGTATTCTATTCAGAAAATCCTTTCCTACACCTATGACTCCAAGAATTTTCTCTCTTTTGTTTCCCTGCAGGTTTTTTCTACTTTAATATTTAATTCTTTGATGCATTATGATTTTAGTTTAGTGCATGATGAAAGACATGGGACTAGACTCAATCTTCTGCCTGTATTTAAACAGTTTTTCCAATACCATTTAATAAGGAAGCTCCTCCCTCTAGTCTGTTTTTAACATGTTTTTCAAAAATCAAATAGATGAATGGGCTTGGAGTTGTTTCTACATCCTCTATTCTATGGATCTTAGTGGTTGTTTTTGTGCAGGTTTCAGGATCTTTTTATCACTGTAGTTTTGTAATATAGCGTCAGCTCAGAGATTGTGATGCCTCCTGCTCTAGTCTTTTTATCCAGAATTTTGTTTTGCTCTTGTGGGTCTCTTCTGGTTCCATACAAATTTTAATATTGTTTTCTCCAGTTCTGTAAAGAATGCTGTTGGAATTTTGATTGGGATTGTGTTGAATCTGCATATGAATTTTGGAAGTGTCTTAGTTTTTACTCACAGTTGAGGCAAATAAAGGAAAGGTTTATTTCTTACAGTTCTGGAGGTTTCAGTCCATACTTAGCTGGCTCCAAGGCAGCATGGCATGGCAGGGCTGTGTTCATGGCCACTGCAAAGAGCAAAGTTACAAACTGGCAAGAAAGAGAGAGACACACCTTCTTCCAACTATTATACCATATGGTAGCTCCACCCCTAGGCAGGTGTAGCACTCACACCACCAATCTGAGTGTTAACATTTGATAGAGTCCATAATTGCATGAGGCTTGGGGGACACTGACATAAACCATAACAGAAAGTATAACAACTGTGACTATTTTGGTTTTGCCTATCTATGTACAGGGAATATTATTCTGTTTTCCAATATCCTCTTTGATTTTATTTTTCAGAGTACTTTAGTTTTTATTTTAGAAGTCTTTCATTTCTTTGTTCAGATTAATTCCTAAAGTATATAATATTTCTTAATACTATTGTGAATGGTATTTTCCCCATAATTTCTTTCTCAGTGGGCTCATAATTAGTGTACAGAAACACTATTGACTTTTGTGTGTTTTTGTATCTTGCTACATTATTGAATTTGGTAGTAATTATAAGAGTCTTCTGCTGGATTTCTTGGGCTTTTCTATTTTAGAGGATCATATTATCTCCAAACAATTATAATTTCTCCAAACAATGATAATTATCTCCAAACAATGATAATTTGACTACTTTTCATGTATATATATATATATATATATATATGGATAGAGATAGATATCCCTTTTATTTGTTTTTCTTACCTAAGTGCTTTGAGGCATACTGCTTTCTTAATGTGTATAAATTTATGATTGGGGACCTTGGGCAATGAATTTTTAGTTGTTAACCATAATGAGAGTAACTACCTTAGTAGGGTGCTGTGAGGATAGTAAAAATAGTTCATGTAAAGTGATTAAACAATAAGGTTATGGGAATTGTTTACTATTATTATTATTATTGCAAATAGAAGTCATTCATAACATGTGCAAAATATGTATATAATATGAAACAGGTATGAGGATTTTTAAATCATTGTTAAATTCTTGAACAGTAATGTCAGGGCTATAAATCAAGAGTCTCCATGAAACAAAGGATGAGATGACAACTCTGGAGTAAACCCCAAAAGGTAAAGATTCACCTTGATAATAACAACAAAAATCTTTTAAATATATATATATATATATATAAAATTTGTCATATGCTACATTTTAGTATTTTTATGTATCATATACATTATAGCATATACTTTAATGAACATTAAGTTTAATGTTCATTATACTTATAATAGTTAGAAAATTGCTTGTCAGTTTTTAACTAAATTGTACTTCAGAGATGCTAAATAGCTTGCTAAAGATTACATAATTGGAAGATCTATAGTTTGAATTTGAGTTTGTTTGATTTTTCTACCTTTTTAGTTTTTTAATTCTTTTTTGTTTATTTATGTATTACTATTCTTCTTGATACTATCTTCTGACATTGTAATGTTTTCATGTTACTAACTTGGTGTTTATACTTGGTGCAAGGTATAACTGAACTACAAAGTAATCATTTAAATTTTTAAAAAATTGCTACACTGAAAGACACACTGCCATCAGTCTCCCTCAAAACATGCTCCTCTCACTTGCAAAGCATTTATCTCATTTTTCTTGCCACTTTCGGAACCCATTCTGGATGTTGTGTTTTGTGTCTCTGGGAGGTGATGCCAAAAATACAGTGAATAGCGCTGGTGAGTGTCATCTAAAATAAAGGCAGGCTCATACAAATATTGCTGTGTATCCCCATCTGCCTTATTCACCACATTTGAAGGTCTGTATTTCCTGCCTTTTCCCCACAATCAAAATGACTCTGAAAGGTAAACATTTTGAGTCAACTCAGGACATCAGAGCAGCCACCACAGTGCAATCAAAGAAAATCACAAAGAAGGATTTCCAGAACTGCTTCAGAAAGTGGCACACATGATGGGATAAGTGAATGCTTTGAAGATTATCGGCAATGTAGCTTTTACTATAATAATTGCTTTTACTTATATGTGCATCATATTTTCAATCATTTTATAAGTTAAAACAGACAATCATTTTAATTATAAAATAAACTGTAATTCCATTATCATGAATTAGTCACCCAAAATTTCAGTTCATAGTATCTCATACATAATTGTTGTTTGTGTTTACCCCTCTGATCTTCTTTAGATCCCTTTCAGGAAAACTTTGGACCCTGAGCTTCTGTTTCTGTCACTAATATAAAAATACCCCATATTCGTTTTCTCTCAGTTTTTAAAATATCATCCTGGAAAGTCTCAAAGATAAAGCTAGACACTAATTAAAGAAGTAAGGATAGAGAATTACATATGCTATCTACAGGGGAATAATAACTACATGTGGGGGAGGAAAACTTGTTTCCTCTCTAAATTAGACTGACAACAGATTAACATGAGGAAAAATAAGCAAAAGTTTATGAACGTATTCATAGCACACACGCACAGGATCATTCAGAGATGAATAATGCAAGGTGATCATGCCATGGCTTGAATCTTTGTGTCTACTTCAAAATTCATGTTGAAATTTAATACCCAATGCAACAGAAATATCAAGGCCTTTGGAAGTGATTGACCATCAAGCATTCCTTCTCAGGCATAGAATTAGCAACCCTATAAAAAGACTAGAGGGAATTAGCTAAGACCTCTTTGCTCTTGTGTCCTTCTAGTTTGTAAAGATACAGAATTCCCCCTTCTAGAGAATGAGAGCCAGGGCATTCACAGGTATGAAATCTGCCTGTACCTTGATCTTACATTTAAAACCTCCAGAACTATAAGATGATACATTTCTATTCTTTCTAAATTATTTCATTCTTTGGTATTTTGTTATAGAAGTATGAATGAATTAAAACAGGTAACTGGAACTAGATTTGTATAACATTCTTAAAAAAGGAAAATCAAGTTTTAGAGAAGTGACCAGATAAAATAAAATGAATTTGAGCTTTTAGTGCAAGAAATTGTAGGAAGCTAAATATATGGCAGAAGTAATACACATAAAGTTTCTGTGGGAAACTTTGCTATATAAATTCCTCCCTTACCACCTGGGTGGCTAAGAGTCTAGAGTTGTCTCTGGTGACTATTTTTCAGTCTTTCCTGGTAGAGAAGAAGGGATAAATACAAAAATTTCTATCCTGTCTTTAGGTAAATTGAAGGCAACGGAGAATTTTTCTTCAATTTGAGTCTACTCAATTGCTTTCAGTTCAAAATAATCCTTACTCTAAAGTGGCATATTTTGGGGTGACACATTGAGCTGTCTCCAACATTGCTATGGGGAAGAAGCTCCAGTGTGAACTAAACACAGTTTTTAAAAATTTTATTTTAAAGAGAAAAAAGCCCCAAGAAAATCAAGATGCAAGCAAGCAAACAAACAAACAAAAAACATCAAAAGCAAAATAACAACAGCAACAAAATAATACCTATATAGGTTTTCAAAACAAGATAATAGAAATTTAATAATGGTTGTTATACTGCATATTGTTGTCCTCAAAATAGTTGCTCAGGTTACCAGATACAAAAATGAAACAAAATAGTAAAATAAAACAAAACATTAGATTTCAAAAATAAGACAGAAAGAAATCCCCCACAGTTGCCACAGTGCACACTGCCATCCTCCAAATAGAGGCCCAGACTGACAGCCCCAGGCCTGCAATGTCAATCAAACAGTACAAATATCAAGCTATTTCTTTCACCTCAGTTGCTATCATGTCACCCTGAGTCTTCTAAATCAGCCAGTCACTTACAGGAAGTGGGGAATGCTTTTCTGGTTTCCTCTGCACACCAGCTGCTCATGGGAGGGCATGATTTGTGTTCTTGCTGAGTCTCTTTCTGATCTCCATGGTGGAGCCTGGCACACGGGAGGGCTTGGTTTATCTCACTGCTGAGTCTTGCCCCAATCCCAGTGGCAGAGCCTGGCTCACAGGAAGGCATGGTTTGTCTTATCGTTAGGTCTCTTTCCAATCCCTGTGGTGAAATGTGGCTCACAGAAAGGCATGGTTTGTCCCTCACCTTTGTTTTGTCCAGGTATGAGTAGGCATTGCAAATGAAAGATGAAGGTGTGCGGAGAGGAACAAGCAGGTGCTTGAGCAGAGGATAGGTTTTAAATTTAACTGGTGCTTGTCAGGAGGGCAACTCAACTTCTCATTTTTTATAGCACAAGTCAGTGATACAAGTCAGAGGAAAGTGCCACCAGGCTAGGAGCGAAAATGAAGATTACTGACCTAAATGTTTGCATTTCAAAGTGACTGCTCATAGGTCCTTATGAAGAAAGTGCTAAGTGGTAGAAAATACATATTCAAAATGAGAGAGACAGGATTTGCAACCATAAGATTTCTGAGGTAACTATTCTAAGAAGATTTAGTGTCTTTTCTGTCTTTTACTAGATTTTGTCTGGGATAAACAGCAAATTTTTCCTGGCATCACTGAAATCTTTCAGGCCCATATATCAAGGAGGAAGAAATGTCCTTCTAGAAATGTGGGCTTGAGACTACAAAAAAAAAAAAAAAATTAGCGCTATTTTTAAGCCTTAGCATAGGAGCGGGTGAATCATGAAATCATTTGTGATAGAATCTGCATATTTTATAGGAAATGTGGAGGTTTAGACAAGAAGAAGGTTCAGAGAGGCCTGACTAGGATTTGGTCAAGAACAAAACATTTATCACAAGTGCAAAAGTGACTTGGCATGAGAGTATCTATCTTTATATAATAGACTTCAGTTGATCAATGTGAGATCAATGAAAATTTTAAAATTCTGTTAGCTAAAAAAGTGTTATGTTTAGAGTCAAAAGAAGAAACAAGAAAGAAAAACAAGAAGGAGGAGGAGGAAAAAAGGAGGAGAAAGAGGAGAAGCAGGAGGAAGAAAAAAGGAGAAGGAAGGGAAGGATGAGGAAGAAGAGAAGGAAGAGGAGGAGAAAGGGAGGAAAGTAGACCAGAAGTCCAATTAACTGTATTTTTTTCCTATAACTCTTATGATTCAGATGATTAATCAAATCACAAATATTAAAGAAGCTAACACAGCCAAGGTTGTATTAAGCCCATACATTAGGGAGTTATGGGAAAAGCAGACATGGGCTAGAGATAATTGTGGTTGATTTGTTTGTTTTGACTGTCAATATTCACCTTAGATAAGTTTTAGCCTTGAACTTGATTTCCTTTCAGAACTTTGGTCATCCAGTGGAGAGCATGGAGCTGGAAATACACATATCTGTGCCCATGTATATGTAAGCACATTTATTTATTCAGGTTGCTGGATTATATAAAAGGGATATTTTTTATAATTATTATTTTAAAGAGACTAAAACCAAGCAAAATAAAACAGAATAAAGCCAATCACAACAAACCAGTGTAAATGACACAGGACTTCAAAATAATATGAAATCAGCAATGGTTACCATCATGTCCCGTCTTCAAAATAGCTGCAGATAACTTCAAACATAGTAAAAATCAAACAAAACAAAATAGAATAGAACTAACAAAAACAAAACAATGACTGCCATAAAGGACTTCAGGGCTGCGGATCTAGCTCAGTGCCTGTCTTGCAAGCATGCAGTCATGAGTTCGATCCCTGGTACAAAAAAAAACAACCAAAAAAACAAAAAAACCCAAAAAACAGGACTTCAAAACAAGATAACAGTAAGTCCAAAATGGCTACCATAATATACCTTGTTATCTTTGAAATAGCTGCCCATGCAATCAGATATAATAAAATCAAACAAAACCAAACAATAAAAACCCAAGCCCAAAAAACAATGAAAGTGCTACAGGACTTCAAAACATTATGGTAGTGGATTAACAATGGCTATCACCTTCAGAATGAGATCCTCCATAGATGCTACATTGGGTACTGCTATCCCCTGAATAGATGACCAGACTACTGGCTTTAGACCTGAAAAATCAGTGAAACACTAAACACTACAAGTATTAAATTGTATTTTACCTCAATAGCTATCAGCCTAGCCTGTGTTTCACCAGATCAGTTGGTCACTTATGAGGGGGTGTGTGGAGTGAGGTGCTTTACTCTTGTTTCCCAGCCTGCATTCCGGAAGAGGCTGGCATCTGGCTGGCCCCACAGCAGCCCATGCATGCAATTGATCCACAGGGAGGGCTTGCTTGTTGGTGACTTCTTGTTCTCTTCCCCTGCAGTCCACTAATGACCTAAGAGGAATATGTTTATGGTTATATTTATATGTATTTTTGACTCATTATAACCTTAAGAATGAGAGGAAAAGATAGGCTAAATACTCTGGTTATAAAATGACAATCTTTTCCTTTCCCCTTTTTTGGTGTCAATTGTGCTGTTTCCTTTTTTCTTTATAGATAGTATTAAATTACTTTTAATTTTTTTCTCAATTCATACTTTTTTTTAAAAGATTTATTACTCAGATTTATAAATAAATCTTTTTAAAAGATTTATTACTAAGAGATTTATTACTCAACCCTCCATAACACATACTGCTGATTGTGAGATTTGGGGTTGAAACCATTTTTTTCAGCTCTTTATAAAGCTTAGCTTCTAGTTTTCTAAATTCATATGTGCCAGAATTTAATGTACAATTTACTTTGGGTCTGACTTGCCACTGGTATCCACTTAACACAGTGACAACTGAAATAGGGCCCAAGGAGATAGGAGAATTGAATAGGAGGATTATATGATTAATTGAAAAATGTGACGAGGAATAAGGATAGTGCTGAAATTTTTAAAGAGAAAAAGATATTTATTTCCTTCAACAGAAAGTATTTAGCCTTACAGTTGAGCCAACATTGAAAGAGAAAACAGTAGTAGTTATAGAGATAAATCAGACACATTCTACTGATATTTTATTAGTTTCGCTGTGTTTTCTGGAGCATGCTGTTCTGTTATGCCTGGGTACTGATAGGCCCTTGAATTCTGTGTTTTCTGATCTTCAATTCTCTACTTCTTGCCTTAAAAAAATGTAATTTAACATCTTTTCTGAGAAGAACTCTCTCCTTCTTCCTCTATTTGCTCATGGTATTCATCAGGTCAAACAATAGGGGTCTGATATATTTTAAACAATGGAAAAATAATATATAATCATATGGTTTTTGTCCCTGCTTCAGTGTATCTATTGTATTAAATTTATTTTTTTTGTGTGCATATTGACCCACTTTTGCATCTCTGGAATGAAACCTAAATGGTAATAATGTTTTATCTTTTTGATGATGTGTAACATTCTATTTGCTAATATGTTGTTGAGGAATTTTGCATAAATGTTCATTATGGAGATTGGCTTATAGCTTTCTTTTATATTTGGGTTTTTATCTGTTTTTGGTATTAGAGTGATGCTGGTTCCCATTAATAAGTTTGGAAATACTCCATCCCTTTCAGTTTCATTGAAGAACTTGAGGAATATTGATGATACTGTAGGCATAAATATACAAATCATAAAGACCCAGATATAGAACAGCAAACTTGTCACATGTTACTGCAAGTTAAAAATCAAATAGTGATCTCTGCCTAAGCTCCTGTTGACTGTAAGATAAGCACCCAGTTAAATTCAGCCATCCTTGACTTTCTGAGTCCAGCTGGTAATGCGCTGGGTCCATGCTTGTGTTTTCCTTAGTTATAAGAATGTATATTGTTTGCAACCTGCTTCAAGGACTTTGGTCGTGACATAGTGGCCCAATCAAGGACATCTTTAACTTTACTTGCTCTGCTTGAACCCCTCTTCTTGTACTCAGGATGTGATGTAATTCACATAACTAATCATGTCATAACCTGCCATCTGCCTTGTACTCCCTGTTTGCAAACTGTATTTAAACTGAACTGAAAGTTGACTCATTTTTGGTGATTTGGAGTTTGTTGTTCCCCAGTCTACTGGCATTAAACACAATAAAATTGCCTTCTAGATTCTTCAGCGCAAAGAGTCTTCCATCCTGTTTGATATTGGTTTTTCTACAACAGAATAGTATCCTTAAAGGTTTTGTAGAATTCAGCAGTGAATCTATCAGGTCCTGAGCTTTTTTTTTCCTTGGTGGGTTTTTAAATTACTGTCTCAGTTTCATTCATTATTATTCTATTTTTAAGCATTTTTGTATCTTCGTGTATTATCATTGGTAGTTTGTATAAGTCTAAGAATCTGTTGCTTTAAGATTTTCCAACTTGTTGGAGTACAATTTTTCATAGTAGCTACTAGCTTCTGGATTTTGACAAGGTTGAGATTTTTATTTTTTTCATTTCTTCTTGTACTTTTTTTTATTTAAAGAGGAAAAAAACAAAACAAAATAAAACAGAATAAAGGGTAGCGACAATACAGTATTTCAAGGAAAAAAAGGGGAGTACAACAGCAATAAAACCTAAGAAATTATTACTTGACTAATTACATACTGACTTCTTGGAAATAGTTGTTCTAATTACAAAGTTAAAACATGTAAAGTAGACATTCAATCAGTGAGACTGTTAACAGTTCTGCTCCACGATCTGACAAAAACAATATGGTCATCTATCTTACCCACTCAAATATACATGCAATTATATCAATAGGGTAAAATTAAACACAACAAAAC
>PVJX010011601.1:41627-53204 GCA_004027295.1 Dolichotis patagonum | reverse complement strand
CCCAAGAGAAGCCATCCTTCAATTCCTAGCCCTCAATTGCCTGAGTCTGGGCTGTTTTCCAGCTCTATTCCCTTCAGAATGAGCCCTACCTGTCTTCCACTCTGGGCTCCCTCAGCTCTTGTCCTCCTTGTAATCCTGCTTCATCCTTGAGGGTCTGAAGGGATCTCTACCCACTCCTCTCTGCTCCAAGACAGAAGATTCTCCCCTGCATCAGGGCTGTGCTCTCTCAGGGAGATGCAGGTAGTAGAAAGTCTTTGTGCTGTGCTGGGAGGGCTAAATGAGAGGTTCATGCTCCTGGGGCTCAGATAAGTCCCTCATGGCTTTCCCAGACTCTGCGCCCAGCCCTTTTAGGTTGGCTTCCTGGAGAAGCTGGTGCACAAGGACACATCAGAAAGAAGGCACAGAGCTTCAGTTTGAGGCATCCCTCAATGTGGCTCCTACTCTGGACTGTCAGTATCAGAACAGAACATCAAGTGAGGAATCTTTTTCTGCATTCTTGTTCTGCTTACTTCAAAGAAGAGGGAGCCCAGGGAAAGGACAATGAAGGAGAGAAAGAGTACAGGGCAGAATAAGAGAAATGTGGGTAAAGTCACTCACCATAGGATCATGTGCAGAACTAGAAAAGAGACTCTCCCAGCTAGCGAGCCCTCCTGGAACAATGGTTGCTCACTTTGGGTGCCTGGTCATTGAATCAATTTAGTTGTCCATTGCAGATGTGGCTGTAATAGTAAGTGGGTTTTGGGAAGCATGTAGATGTATTTGTGATGTTTCTTCTCCAGTGTGCAGGGAGAGTGTGTTTTATGGCTTTTTGGTGAGTGGGAGGACAAAGAAACCACACAATATCATGCAATGCACAGGGTAGTCCTCAGAGATGTTGTCTGCCTCAAATGTCCTATTCTTGATGTTGAATTTCCTGGGGCAGGTGTGCTTCCCCTGCTTAGCATCTCTGCTTGCCATTACTTGATGCCAGGGACCAATTTTATGTGTGTTACCTGTGATTTTCTTGTACCTCTCCACGTTGGGTTGCAGGGCTGGAGTTTATCCTGGCCTGTGGTTTAGTCCCTTCTTATCATTTATATAATTCTCTGACATTGCTACATGTATGTCAGACTTTAGCCTGGGAGTGTGTGTGTGTGTGTGTGTGTGTGTGTGTGTGTATTTCGCCCTGATTTCTTCTTTCTTCTTTTTCCTCAGACATAGGCGAGGCTTGTTCACTTTCACTAAAATAAATGCAACAGGGAATGTTGTCTTACAAAGCTTCCTACTGCCATAAATACCCAGAAGCAAGTGTGCTCATGCAGAATATGTACACATGTAAATTCTTAATTTCACAAGCTTTACTCCTTCAGCAGTGTGCAAGGTTTCATTGTTCCTCATAGTCCAATCAACTTGGGGAGTTTCCTAATTTGAGAGATGTTCCCATGTGGTGAAATTCAATTGTAATTTTTCATTTTACCTTCTTTCTTTCCTTTCTTTCTTCCTTCTTCCCTTATTTCCTTCTTCTTTCCCTTTTCTTTGGAGTCTTTTCATTTGCCTAACATGTTCTGTAAATTTCTACTCATATCCTAAGCTCATTTTTAACATTTTATTTTAAGGAGAATAAAACCAAACAAAATGTAGTAGGATAAATCCAGTGAGAAAAAAACAATGAGAATGACTCACAAGTTAAAATAAGATAATAGGAAATCAGTGATGGCTACTACCATAATGCCTCAGGTTATCTTCAAAATAACCTGAGCTCAGTTTTGGCATTGAGGTCCAAACTTCTTGATGTAATGGAAAAGTTTTTCTCTGTCAGTCTTGAAAAATGCAAATATGTTTCCTAATTTTCAATCTGAATTTTTCCATGATGTAAGATATATTTTATTGATCATAATTTGTAATATCTTTTTTTGCAATCATCTTGGCATTTATTTCCACATATTGAAGTCTTTCTCAATCACTCATCACAAAGTTAATCTCTTGGATTTCCTGCATAATGTACTTTAGTGTTTGAAATTTAATGTTTCTATATTGAGGCCATGCAGATCCCCACTTTGCGTATTCTCTCTGGCAAAATCAGATTTACTTGGCTTCAAACTAAGAGAGTTTTCCTACCACAAAGAAGTGAACACTCTATTTCTTCACCTTGATTTGTGTTGTCTGATTTATCATATATTTATATCATATATATATATCATATATTTCAGTTTGAATAACAAAGCAGTACATTTTGAAATTTCTAAAGAATTTGCCTCCATACTGTTAGGTTCATGCTTTTAAAAGTTACTATAACTTTCTAGTGTGTACCCTCATCAATGAGATGAGAGTATCCATATTTCAATCATATTTTTAGAGATTTATACTTCTATGAATAAAATACAATGAATTTTGGGTATTTTAAAATATTTGGAATATTTTCAATTTGGGATCATCTGATTCAATTTGCAGGTGTATTCAGATCATGTGCAATATATTAATGCTTAAAATTTTGTCTTTGAAGGTTTCTCTGATTATCAGTGAAATCCTAGATATTCTGGTCCAGCAGCCTTTGGAAGTGTGCTGCAGCCCCTTGGGGATTTCTGAGAATTCCTGGGTATGTGTGAGTCCCTTAATTTTCAGTAACACCTGAGAAGGTATTTTCTTCAATTAATATCAATATATTCCACAGACTGAGTGGAGAAGGACATAGATGCATCTAGCTGTCTTCTTCCAAGCATACAGGAGACATATTATCAAAAACATTGACTATTTTAAAAGTACTCTACATTTTAATTTTCAATATGCTAAAAACCAGTGGTTTAATCAACTTAAACAAAAATACTGAGAATTCTAGTTATTGAACATAAAGGAATTGTGAAACCTGTTTGGGAGATGTTTCTCTCTAATTTATGCTTTTATTGGGAAATTCCTGCCTTTATATAGACTATGTATTTGGAGTGGTAATACCTCACATAAAACTATGAGAAACATCATTTTTTTGCCAGGTGACCTTGTCTTGAGGAGCGCTGTGCTCCTTGTTGTTCTAATGATTTGTGCCATTATTCTCTCATCACTTCTACCTAAAGACCCTGTCTCTTAACTTCCAGTCCTTACTCACCTGTGCCCTTTCCTTGCTTTCAGGAGACACTCATGACTTTCAGTATTACATGAAAGAACAGCCAACAATGAATGCTCTTGCCTTGCTCCCCGACCCTAAGATAATAGATCGACAGATGCCCCATGCAGGGTCCTGTGCACCAGTTTTATGGTGCACATCCTTAACTGAGGTAAGTGTCTCCATTTTGATTTGTGTTCTGAAGAAGCTTTATAAAAAATTATAGGAATGGAATTTTAGAAAACAGACTTTTGCCAGGATTAAAATGAGTATGAGTTTTCTGTTTAATTTTTGTGATAAACCCATGATAGGTTTCACATGCCAGAACATTTTGTGAGGGATGAGACACACCAACACCAATGAATTACAACAAGCTCTTTTCTAGTCATCCTTTAGGTTATGTTTATCTTGGATTTTAAAATATGCATGCATAGGTGAAGTGAAATTACCTTTCCTTGTAAACATTCTTACATCATTTAGAAAGATTTCACTACCCTGATGAAATGAGATGTGCAGGTTTCTCATCTTTCTTCCACTTATTTGAAGAACATGTAGAAGACGTTAATCACCTATCCTAAAGTCAGTGGACTCACTTGAAAATCTACTGGAGAGATTATTTTAGGCAGAAAGGTATTTAATGGCATTCCAATGTCCCGACAACCTATTTTAGTCTATATGTCCCCTTTTTTCTTTTACTAGACTTGTATTTTTCTAAGAAAGTATCTATTGTCTAAAATTTACTATATAATAATTTTATTTATGTTTACTTTTAAAATATCCATGATTATTGTAATTATTTCCATTTTTATTTTGAATTTTGCTAGTGGTACGTTCTTCTAGTTATTTCTCACCTTGTTAATTATTAATAACTTCATTTTTGTTAAATTATATATTAGTACTTTTTTTCTTGAAGTGTCTTGATAAATATTTTGAAAGTTCTGTATTTCATTCAAAGTATGGGTGTGGACTAAAATTTAGATTTTCAGTACCTAAATTATTATTTGATTGTATAAATTTCTTAATTCAATTTATCTTTTCTGATTAAAACAATAATACATTTTTGCAGTGAAAACATATGGGCTGTGAAAAACTGATCCTCTGACTCCTAACGTTGCTATTGTGCAATCTATATAATAGTTCTACTTTGAAATTTGTGGAAGACTGTCATGTCCTAAAACAAGTTCCACTTTGTAACAGGTGCATATTTTCTGGAAAAGAATGAATATTTTAGGTCTGGAAGTATAGATTTGTAGTAGAGCACTTGCCTAGTATGTGTGAGACCTCATGTTTTATCTCCTGCACTACCAAAAGGTTTTATTTTATGCTTTATAAAATATTTATATAAAAATATATAAGTACACTTAGTGACTAACATCTTGATATTATCACCTGCATAAGAGTCAATAACTGATAATCTATATTTCTGAATTTTATCTTAACATTTTAATTATAATCATCTATGTATTATTGGCAAATATTTTTATATCACTGAAGTTGTTTTGATTATTTATTCCTTGAAATTTCAGAAAACATGTTGCTATAGAGAACTGTGATTTCCTGTTGGTTCTATGATGCTATTCTAAACAGTATAAATGCTGTTAGTTGAGTCTTTGCAAGTGTTGCAATTTTCAAAATTTTAATCTACGTTTAGAAACTGTAAACACTTTCCTTCATATCAAAAAAGAAGAGACCACAGATAAAATGTGTTTATTCCTTAATATAACTGATACTTATCCATTCATACATCACTTAAATTTGTCTCTATTGCCTTTAAAACACTTTCAAGCTGTTTTATGCAAGTGAGATCCAACCTAGTACTCTAAATTTCATTTGCTTAGTATGTCCTTTGTGTTAATGACCTCAGTACCTTGAGGAAACCAGGTCAATAGTCAATAAAACATTGCACCTTCTAGATTTAGTTGATTATTTCCTAGTGGTATAAATGAGCTTTTATCTCCACCTGCTGTGCACAGATTATTATCTTTCATTTTCTGCTTGTCACAATTTTGGTCAATAGACTTCTTTATAGTCAGGTTCCTACACTGTTTTGCTACTGCAGCATTACTCAGAAACTTCCTTTCACTGTGGTACAGGAGGACCAAGATTTGCTTCCATATTCAGAATGTGAAGCAGACATTGCTTCACATAGGAAACCCTAATTCTTCTCAAAGGTTATAGGGACAAATGGGAAACTTTCCCCTTACATTTCTACCTGTTAAGATTTCTGTATAAATGTTCACACAGTGAATTTTTCTTAGCATCCATCTCTTCTATATTCAGGCATTTTCATCAGTTTCATTTTAAGAACAATAAATGTGGGAAGTTTTGAATGCTGATAATACAGAACAAAAAGGAGTATAAAGTAGTTAAACAATCAATTAAAACACAAAATTTTTCAGAGAGGAAAAAGAACTTTAAGAAGTCTATCCAAACATAAGTTTTCTAAAGCCAACATACAATCAAGTGTATCAAACCCTGATCATCCCAGCCTGTCTCAGACATTTCAAATGCAGGCAATTTCATTTACAATTGTTATGCTAATAAACAATAACTAGGTAAACTCTGCCTTAAATTTTTTTATTCTAAAATAATAAAACAAAAGAGGACAGAACAAAGCAGATTAGAACAGAAAATATAAGAAACACACTTTACAATGAGACAACCGGATATTAACAGTACCTACAATAATGTCTCTTTCTTTGAGCATGGCTTCATAAACAATAATACCAAACATAACAAAATAATATAAAACCATTCAAGAGAATGAAAGAAGTAGAGGGTATTTTGAACTAAATAATAAAAAATGAACAATGGCTACTATAATATCTCATTTTCCATAAAAAATTTGTTTATACTATCACATATATTAAAATACCAATAAGACACAACATGATACAACTGTTGGTAATAGTAGAGAAGAAGCATGGTAGGACTTCTAAGGAAGACGATATTCAATCAGCAATGGCTGCCATAATGTTTTGTTTTCTTCAAAACAGCTTTTCATACCATCACACATAATAAAGTCAAATAAAACACAATAAAACCATTCCAACTGATGAATAAAAACATTGAAAGGCTTCGAAGCAATGAAATTGGAAATCAAGATTACCATAAAATCTTATATACTCTTACCAACTCTCATATAAGGAGACTATATGGTATTTACATATGTGAGTTTGGTTTATTTCGCTTATGAGTTTGGTCTCAAGTCATGTCCATTTATTTATAAATATCTCAATGTGGTCATTCTTTATAGCTGAGTTGTACTCCATTGTATAAAAATGCCACACCTTTTTTATCCATTCCTCAGTTGATGGGCACTTAGGTTGTTTCCAAGATCTGGCTATTACAAATTGTGCTGCTATAAACATGGGTGCACATATATCACTGTGGTATGATGTTTTAAGATATTCTGGGAATATGCCTAGAAGTGGGATAACTGGGTCAATTGGGACCTACAAAACCAGCTTTTTGAGGTATCTCCAGACTGACCTCCACAGTGGTTGCACCAGTCTACCCTCCCACCAACAGTGCAGAAGAGTTCCTTTTTCACCACAGCCTCTCCAGCGCTTGTTGTTGGTAGTTTTTTCTATTCTGGCCATTCTTTCTGGGGTGAGATGCAATCTCAGTGTGGTTTTAATTTGCATTTCCCTCATGACTAATGATGATGAACATTTTTTCATGTATTTATTTGCCATTCATATTTGTTCATCTGAGAACTGTGTATTCATTTCAGATGCCCATTTTTGGATTGGGTCTTTGAATTACAAGGGTCTGATATTTTTAATTCTTTATAAGTTCTAGACAGAAGTTCTTTGAGAGAGAGTTCAGTAATATTTTTTTCCCAATTTGTGGGTTTTCTTTTCACTATGCTGGAGATTTCTTTCAACATGCAGAAACTCTTTAATAAGACATGATCCCAGTTATTGATTCTGGGAAGTACTTCCCATGTACTTTGGTTCTTGTTCATGAATTCTCCTCCTACTCCTATGTCTTCAAGACTTTCACCTACTTTGTCTTCCAACAGATTTAGTGTTTCTGTTTTACTATTTAGATCTTTGATCCATTTAGATTTTAGTTTAGTACATGGTGATTGGCATGGGTCTAGTTTTAGGCTTCTGCATTTGGATAGCCAATTTTTCCAGCACCATTTGTTGAAGAGACTTTCATTCTTCCAGTGAACATGTTTGGCACCTTTATCAAAGATAAGGTGGTTGAGTGAGTTTGTAGTTGTGGTTGTATCTTCCAATGTATTCCATTGATCTTCAGGTCTGTTTTTATCCCAGTAACATGTTGATTTTATTACTGTAGCTTTGTAGTATAATTTCAAATCAGGGATTGTAATGCCTCCTGCCTTGCCTTTGCTGCTTAGAATTTCCTTTGCTATTCTAGGTCTCTTCTGGTTCCAGATGAATTTCAGGAGTTATTTCTCTAGATCTATGAGGTATGTTAGTGGTATTTTGATTGGGATTGCATTGAATCTGTAAAGTAATTTTGGGAGAAATTTTAAACGTACCTCTTTTATTTTATCTACACAACAATGCAGGATGGTATGAACCATTATTTTATAGATGTTGGAAATGAGACCAAATGTTCAACAGCTGTTCAATAGTG
Source organism: Dolichotis patagonum (assembly GCA_004027295.1). Classification (NCBI taxonomy): domain Eukaryota; kingdom Metazoa; phylum Chordata; class Mammalia; order Rodentia; family Caviidae; genus Dolichotis; species Dolichotis patagonum. The sequence continues at coordinate 45,514 of PVJX010011601.1, read as the reverse complement.
CAGATTTCTTAAATTGCCATTTGAACTGTGGCAGAGCTTGAGATTTCACCACTGTGCCCCGCTCTTGCTCCTGATTTTTCCAGATACAGCAACATGCTTGGTCAGAATTATAGCACAACATCAGAATTTATCCTTTTCAGCTTCTCAGCCTTCCCGCACCTGCTGCTGCCAGCCCTCTTCCTGCTGTACCTTCTGATGTACCTGTTTACACTGCTGGGGAACCTTCTCATCTTGGCTACTGTGTGGATAGAATGCAAACTCCACACACCCATGTACCTCTTTCTGTGTGCCCTCTCTATCTCTGAGATCCTGTTCACCATCACCATAACGCCACGCATGCTGGGTGACCTATGCTCTACCCAACACTCCATCACCTTTGTGGCCTGTGCTACCCAGACCTTCTTTTCCTTCATATTTGGCTATACCCACTCCTTCTTGCTCATGGTCATGGGGTACGACCGATATGTGGCCATTTGCCATCCACTGCGTTACACTGTGCTTATGAGCCCCACTGGTTGTGCCCAACTTGTGGCCTGGTCCTGGGCCGGTGGCTTAGTCATGGGGATGATAATGACATCAATAGTTTTCCACCTCACCTTCTGTGAATCTCATGTGATCCACCACATTCTCTGTCATGTGTTTTCCCTCTTGAAGTTGGCCTGTGGAGACAAGATGGGCTCTGTCACCATAGGTGTGATTCTGGTGTGTGTCGTACCCCTGATAGGCTGTTTATCCCTCATCATCCTCTCCTATGTCTTCATTGTGGCTGCCATCTTGAGGATTCCCTCTCCTGAGGGCCGGCACAAGACTTTCTCCACCTGTTTATCTCACCTCACTGTGGTGGTTGTGCACTATAGCTTTGCTTCCATGATCTACCTCAAGCCACAGGGGCCCCATTCTGTATACACAGACACTCTGATGTCCACCACCTATACGGTTTTCACCCCCTTCCTCAGCCCAATCATTTTCAGCCTCAGGAATAAGGAGCTGAAAAATTCCATAAATAAGATCTTCTACAGAAAACTCTGTCTGCAAAACCCCTAATGATCAGGCTTTGAGTGGTGAAATAGGGTAGAGGAAGCAGATAAGCTTCACAGAACTGTTTAAAGAATTTAGGTTTGTGGAAAGACACACATCAGCTGGTGTTTAACAGATACCAGCTGTTATTTCTCTCAGCTTCTTTCTTAGGCTCAAGCAATTATGATCATCTATTTGTGATCAGGTACAACTCCCATTGTTTGTGGCTAGCATGATGTCATTGGTCTAGAGGCATGTAGAAATTACCCTGTGGACATATGAATGCTATGCTATGTACATGGTCCTTGAATAACCAATCAAGAAAAAATTCCTTTCCCCAATATAACAAAGCAGAATGTTAGTAATAGTAATAAGCATCATGATGCATCAAAGCTTTTCTATGTATCCAGCAATATGTTCCATGTTACGTCAAAATAATAATTTTAATTAGGAGAATTATACAAGAAGCATTAAACTATTCTTCCCAAAGAAAATTGCTTTAATCAAAGCATGTATAATCAAAGCATACATACAAAGCATGTATAATCAAAGCATGAGAAGTAGGGCTGACAGTTAAATTTAGCATCTGTTTCTAAGTTATAGCAATTGTAACCCATTGGCTTGTAGGTTCCATCATGTGCCACATATGCCAAAGATTCCCCAATCCCCAGCCTGAGCACACTAATGCATAGCAATGATCAATCACTGTCAACTAACCAGACCCCTCCCCCCAAAAAGTAATCTTTATAATTGACCCCCAATCCTTTGTCGTTTGAGAGCACTCCTGCAATTCTCTGTGCATGTGTCTCTCTCATGCCTGCAATAAAATTCTTTCCATTCTTTGTCTTTCTCCTCATTATTTCTACACCTTTAGATGGAGTCCCCAAAATGCTCAATGACAAACATCTTACAAAATCAGAGTGCATTCAAATTTTTTAACCAAATTGAATGATAGTAATTTTTTCAAATTTAGAATTTGTAACTATAAGTTGACTAGTCAGAATATTTTAGTTCAATTAGCAGAGATCTCTTATAAAAAGCATTTTGAAAAGGATAAAATCTTATCTATAATTAACATGTATTTTTTTATTTTCTCTTAAGAATGCTAGTAATTTTTGTGTCCCTTCTTTTCATTAAATTTTCACTTTGATTATCTCTATATACTCATCAACTATTTAGACTTTTCATTTTGTTTCTGGTTCTCACTTGCTGGGCATCTGGGTAAATTGAGGTTGGTTTTAGTTTCATCCTTTTTATGAGGAGTGGAGTGGTCTTTAGGCATTACTACCATAGGCCTGAGCACTTGCTTTTTGAGAGGTGGAATCAAATCCTTCTCTGGGTTTGGAGACATGATATAGCCAGACAATGCACACTGGTACTCTTTGTGAAAAATATAAGCATACTCTCAACCCCAAATTAGCACTGGACTGGGTGCTTTGATTGTCCAGGATGAAGATCTTCACAAAAGACTCTTTTTGGCCTTTATCTGAGTTCATTATCTTCCTGCTATGGTAGTTCCATTTTTGTAAGAATTCAAAAATTTTTAAGTAGTATGTACTGTCAACTGAAGCTTACTAGGTAAACTCCTCCTTTTGTTTTTGCAATTTAAGTTGTGAGTACATTTAACCATTTTTAGACCTGATGATTATAAGGAATTTTTGTGGTAAGGTACAGTGTGGGAAAAAAAACACTGCATTTTGTATGTAGGCACTTTGGCCTCTACTTTGCCATTTGTGGTTTCAGTGCAGGCAGTGGCTCCTGTCTCCCTGCCTGGAGGTGGTAGGCATGGCTGTCTGGTGTGCATGGAGAGATTCCAGGCTTCTGTGGGGCACAGGCATAGAAACTGTCCCTTACAGTTGTACCCAGTTCTGGGAGCTTGTGCTCCTGTTCTGGCCTGGAGGCCCTGTTGCTTTTGGGGATCTGAGTACAGCCAGTGCTGGCACCTAGTAAACTTCTGAGGCATAAAGCTCAGGTACTGGTAATGGGAAAACACAGGGAGGCTATGGCCCTCCAGAGCCATTTTACACCTTTCTGAAGCCCTGTGCTGACCTCTTGGACCCAGGTTTAGAGTTATAGTGCCACCAGTGCCACCATTGAAAGGCAAGGCAGGCCCTAATGGAATTTGCTCCTCAAAACATGGGAGGCAAGGCTACAAACCCCAACTCCATGGTGCAGGTCCCACATCACCAAGCCAGGACAGGCCAGGCCAGGGCAGGCCAGGTCTCCACAGGGAAATACTCAGTGCCTTACATCATTTATTTGCAGTTTTACAGGTGAAATACTGAAATGGTTTATTTGGACCTTGCTGACTAGAAATCAAATCAATGGATGTTCTATGTAATGAAGGAAGCTCCCTCCATGCCCTTGTGGCTGCTAAATTGATCCAAATCAATCAAATATTTGCCTATCAAAAATAGCAGCAAAAGTGTCCTCTCTGATTAACATATCTTTTGTAATGGCTACATTTTGAACAGCATTGCCAGAGGCCTGATCTGTGCACAATTCAAAAACTTTTTCCATAAACAACAAATAATTCCCTAGAATTAAACATGTTTTAGCTATTCCTTTCCAACCTGTCATCTTAGAAGTTTTATAAAACCTAAGGCAAATGTCTAGGGAAGAACTGAGGGAAGCACCCCCATTGTTTGGTGGAGCTGAGGTGGGCCCCTCTACAGGCTTTTCTGGAACAAGTAAGCCTCCCACATCATGTTCAGTTTACATGAGTGGCCCAGAGACATCATGTCTACACTTTGGACAGACAGTAGGTTTTGTTGAAGGGACAGATAGTGGCCCTGTTGCCCCCACAGGCACAGCAGCACAACTTTTGGCCAAACCCACCCACTCCCCCGCTGCAACAAAAACAAGTATCT